>JAPPVO010008039.1:0-20099 GCA_030407325.1 Camellia japonica
CTACTCTTAATTAGTGTGTGCGGTGTGCTCACCTTCAAATTCGGGCTGTGTGTTCGACAAATTAGTGTATGAGCCATATGTTCAATTCTTAACTAATGTGTACCGTGTGTTCATAATCAATCAGTCAATGAGCCGTGTGTTCAGTAATTCAAGTGTTTAAGTCACATGTTCGGAGTGCAAACGAAGTACTATGTCATAAGCTAAAACGGTGTGTTCAAGCATGGCAAAGCTACAAAGTGCACGAAAAGCGCAGGAAATAAAGTAAAATACCTCTCGTGCTTCGTGAGAGAGGTGCTGCTCGGCTCTCGCAGAAGTAAATCCCCGGGTGCCCGGTCATTGAATCGGTAAAACGACGAAAAACGGCCCGGAAGCATATGTACCGTGGGGCGTACCTCCCGGGAATGAAAGGGCGGACTCTCGGGGGGAGTGCCATGATATCAAAATCATCCCCGCACCTGGAGGACCTCCACCATGAGGGTAATCACCCGCCATTTCAAGAAATCTGCAAAAAAGAAGCAAAAATGAGCAAAAATGAGCCAAAAGTGGAAAAAGTCAACAAAAGTCAACTCCTGAGAAAATCTTCCAAATATTGAGACAAACTTACCTCAAGTGGTGAAAATGAGAAAAGAAGCTCCGAAATCAAAATTTAGTCGACTCAAAGTGCTTAAAACTGAAAGATTTCGCGAAAACAACTTGCGTGGGAGGCTGAAAAGCGCGTATAAAGTGCAGATCTAAAAGAAAAAATGGTTTGGGAGGCAAGGGGAGAAGTTTCCACGACTGTGGGTGTGGTCTTGGATTGAATGGATGAGGATATATATAGAAATGAGGCAAAAGACAAAATTGCCCCTACTTTTGTGCAGGTGGCCGGCCGGCCACCTTTCCTAGCTGGCCGGCCATTTGCTTTTTGAAAGGTGGCCGGTGGCTTCCCCTAGGGCAACCACCTGGCCGGCCATGTCCCCCACCTCCCCACCTAGCTCTCTGCCAATTTTGAGGAAGATTGGAGTTCCCGGGACCTGAAAAAGTTCAAGAAAAGTGCACTTCCGGTCGCGAAATTGCTCTGCCGGAACTTCAGCTGCAATTTCTGACATGTGTCTCATCATCACTCATCAAAATCAAGGTGTATCCTTTTTGAACATGTTGTAACCTCTCCGGGAGGTGAACCCGAGGCCGCGTTTGAGTTGCCTTCACCGAAATGCGCGTTTTCTTACTCGTTATTTCGCAACAAACGGGCACCCTAATTCGTGCTCATTTTGCGTTGTTTTGCATATAACTTGCATTCTCATGAGCATTTTGCATTGTCATTAATGATTCTTGGTGTGCCATACCTCTGTACTCGAGCATGCGTTGTCACGCACGTTTCTTCCTCGCATTGCGATGCATTCACTCGCCGACACTGTGCGTGTCAAACTTTCGGAACCACAGGAATCACATTGAATATATGTTGTTAGCATATTGTTCTTGTTGAATTTCTCTCTTTTGCAGGCACGATATTGTATGTACGGTTCATTTGAGGCTGGTGCGACCAGACGAATCACGTAGGTATCGTATCTTCTCCGTGTGAGACGCGACGAGAATTGAATGATTCTCCGCATTCCTGACTGCATGAAATGTAGTTGTTGCTTTGCATTCTTGCTTAAAACTGTTGCATCTATTTGCGAATACTTGCCTCATTACAGCTTGCTGCATTTGCATGATCATTTGGCTCTGTGCATGTCGCTTTGCATTTTGCCCCCCTGCCTGCGGGCACGCCTGCGGGCACATATCTCTGTTCATCTTGTATGATTGTCTAAGTCTTCGGCCTTGTCAAAAATGGGTCGTCTCTGGGCTTTGACATTCACTCCCGTCACTTGTGACTTCTGAGTTCTGTTAAAGAGGGGCAACTGTAGACACCCCATTTTTGACCGACCTTAAGACTCAGACGTCACCGATTGAGCGCTCGGTGATGTTACATATTGTGCTCGTTCAGAAGTCTCAGAGTCGCGGCCGTGCGCCCTGCCTCCGGACTTCCGAACTCTCTTCTGTGCCTTGCCTCGGTTTGCGAACCAGACTCGGTTTTCTTTGTTTTCTTTCCTGAGGGGAGGGAGAGGTCCGTAGACCATCTCTCAGTGGCCGTGGGCTACATTTCGTGGCCGTAGGCCATTTTGCCTATTTCGGAGCCCGGTTCCGGTTTTCGGAGCCGTCAGGCCGTGCGCCTCGGTTCGGGACCACCCAACCATCTCCGATTCCTCGGTTTTTGGCATGCATCTCATTTACTCCCTTTCGAGGGACACTGGGGTCTTAGATACCCACTTCGTGGCCGAATGCCACTTTCGGTGCTTAACGGCCTATTTTCGGGATCCCGAACTGCGTGTTTTGGCCCCCGAGCATTCGTTTTGCATCGGTTTTTGTTCATTTTTGGCAGGTACCTCTGTCTTATCACCAGGAAGATCACTGGAGGGGTGGAGGCCAGCAATTGTCTCAGCGACCAGTTATGCTCCTCCGGCGCCCGTTTTTCTCACTTCCGGCTAATGTTGAACACCCTAGGGCCATTTTCTTCAAACCAAAACCACATATTTGTGTTTTTACACACATGGGAGGATCCTAAAAACACATGGCCGGCCAGTAATGGTTATTGACCCTTTTGAACCCCTCTTTAAATTGGCCTATTCTCTCTCCTGTTTTAGAGTTGCCAAATTTGAACCACATGGTTGTGTTGAGGAGACCTGGGAGGACACCAATACTTGGTGCCGGCCACTAAATCAATTTGGCCTTTTTGACCCTTGGCCGGCCGGCCATAGGGGTGCCGGCCGGCCACCTGCAGCAAAAAAGCACTTGGCCGGCCATAATCCCCATACTGTGCACTTTACAGCTATGCACCTTTTTCTCCCAAAAGATCTGGATCCGGGGGGATATTTTTGGAGGGAAGCTTGGAGAAGTTTCCTCTCTTCTTTTCCTCCTTTTTTTCCCCCATATAGTTGGCCTCCCAACTCAAGAGAAAGGGTTAGAAAATTGCTCTCAAGCTTACATACACATATCCATCTCTATCTCTCTCATTTCTCTCAAGTTTGGTTCCATTTCTTCATCATCATCAAGCACCACTACCACCACTCCATTTCCAGCAGCAAGAGGGGCTTTCCAGCAGCTAGAAGCATCCATTCTTCAAGAAAAAGGCAGCCAAGACTTGTCTACAAGGGTAAGCTTCATTTCCCTCTTTTGTAGCACTTTCTTGCCTCTTTTCTTAAGCCTATTTTCTCACTGTTTTAGGCTCCGACCTTAACTAAAACTAGGTCTATTTTGAGCTGTTCTTAATGTTTCAAGGGCTCAACCCTGTTTGAGCCCTCTATGGCACACTTGCTTCAATATCCTCTTGTATGTCAATATTTTGCATGCTTTTTCTAGCCTATGAGTGATCTGTTTTCGAGCATAATGTAAACTTTGAGTAGGCCTATTTTGAGCCCCTCTTAAACATTGAAGAAGGGCTCAACCCTGTTTGGCCTCTCTATCATGCACTTGCTTCATAATCTCTCATATTTACCGTAAATTTGCATGATTTGTTTGACCTACATGTAATCTGTTTTGGATCATGTCATGAACTGTGAGTAAGATTATTTTGTGTCCCTCTACAACATTGTAGAAGGGATCAACCTTGTTGGGGGTCTCCATGTTGTGCTTGTCTTTATATCCCTCTTTGGCCCCCATTTTTGCATGCTTTTTTAGGCTTATCTAGCTTCTGTTTTCGGCCATCATCAGAACTGGAAAGAGTCATATTTTGATCTTCTTGACATATTTAATTAAGGGTCTTTTCTGGTTTGATGGATGTTTGGGGTACCTCATGTTATAGCCTTATGTATCCTATTTCTTGCATGACATTTTTAGCATGTTTGAATACTGAGTTGGGGGATGTCACCTACTGTAAATGTTCATATTTTTAGTCCCTCATCAGTGTTGTAGAAGGGTACTTTTCCATTTGGGCATCGCATGTATCACTTGCTTCAATACCCCTCTTGGGGCCATTTTGCATTCTTACTTAATCCTATGCGTGCTTGCTGTTTACCCCTTTTTATGACTGAAAAATGCTTTCCTTGGGGCTTCCTTGCTACTGCATTTTCATTCCATGTCTATATTGTGCATGCATTGCATGGCTATAGGCCATTTCGGGCGCCTAATATTGCATTTCGGGATCGTTCCATGCTTCGTGTGCACTTTGGCCATCTTTCGGGACTGTTTTCCCCATATTTCAGTTCCAAAGTTCATTTGCATGCATTGTATATCATATTTCATGTCATTTCATGCCTTACGGCCATCGCCTCAGTTTGCGCGCCCGTGTGCACGCATTTCGAGGCGCTTCATTTTCATCCATCGGCCTCTTATGTGAGTGTGGCTGAGGCTCACTCATGTTAGTGTAAGTCCATTTTGCATTCTGTATGTCATTTTAGTCTCATCGCATTCCGTATGCCATTTTTTCGGTTTGCGTGCCCGTGTGCACGCATTTTGAGGCATCTCATTTTCATCCATTGGCCTCCTGTGTGAGTGTGGCTGAGGCTCTCTCATGTTGGTGTAAGCCCATATTGCATCGCATATCTTATTTTAGTCCTGTTGCATTCCGTATGCCATTTTCTCGGTTTGCGTGCCCGTGGGCACGCATTTCGAGACATCTCATTTTAGTCTCATTGTATATCATTTCCATGTCATTTCATGCCTTAGGATCATCGCCTCGATTCGCGTGCCCGTGTGCACGCATTTCGAGGCATCTCATTTTCATAGCATTGTGCATGCTAGGATTGCATATTAGCTGCATTTCATGCATATCATGCATATTGCATTGTGTTCGGGATAGGAGTTAGCCCGGGCACGGGAAACGAGGCACGTTTCGTACTCCGAGTAACGGAACGGGTCTCAATTCCCAGTCACCGACGCTCCGGATTACCCATGATGGAGTTAGGTTTTGTCATAGCATTCATATACATTCATCCTATATTGAGTTGTGCAATCCGACTCCTCGGCCATCATGCATCGTTATGCGTGATTGGTGGCACGATGATCGAGGCATGCATATATTTGTGAAATACATTGCTATGCCCCTTTCCTGCTCTCTGTTGTAGCAAAATAGAGAATCAGCAACTTTTCGGAGTCTGGCACGCATTCCGAGGAACATTGCAAACAGAGGCTAATTGGGGCATCCCAGTGCATTTTCGCGCAAGGCAGCCCAGCATACATCATTCGTCAGAATCGAGGCACCCCTTGGCTTGCATGCCAGTTTACAGTCTTTCTTAGTTAATTTGTTAATTAATTAGGGATCTGTATACTATTCGGACTGTATATTTCGGACTGTATTATTCTTTCATTTCGGACTGTATTATTATTTATTCGGACCCTCTGCGCGAGGGCATAATTGTAATAAGTGTGGGTGAGTGTGATGTATGTCTTCCAACCCCACGTCTTTCTTTCCTTTTATTTACCCGCTTATGATGGTTAGATATAGGGCATATTTCAATTAGCATACAGTGTGACAGCATGTTTGCATCATTCATCTGTTTTGCACGCACCGGGCTTGGCGCATCATACAAACTGCATTTGTATTTCAATTCAAATTGAATACGTGTTAGTTGTAGCATTCCATATGCCATGTTTAGAATAGCCGAGCCTGTATATAATTTGCATTTTTGCATGTGTTGCATCAGGCATTTCTGTATAATTAGGATCATGTATAGATTTCTAACAAGCTTCTGTTTTGGCTTGGAGTACTCGGTGAGTTTTATGTTTTAGCATCCTTGCATGCGTGTGAGTGACTGCCATGAATAGCATGCTTACCATGAGGCTATATGCTTATGTGATATAACTGCCTTGAATGCCTGTGGGTGGAGGTTGAGTTATTTGAAGTGGAACAATTCATCAAATGTTTGTTTTAAGCCCACTAGATAGTGGTAAAATCATGTTTTCTAAGCCCACCTGAGGGTGGCAAATCCACGTCTTAGCCTACCTGCGGGTAGTACCATCAAACCATCTTCCAACAAACGAACATGAAATGTTTTGTTCCAATTCAGGCGGCCCAGTCTATACTTATTTGCTGCGAGCATCACATAATAACCTAGGCTAATAACCGGAATAAGAACATACAATGTTTTCAAAAACAGATATCATGGTTAGTAGAGGCCGGTCTTTGACCGGGCGAGCGGGGGTGCTCACGAAGTGACCTTCCCCAATCGTACCCAAGTTCCCGAGCCGAGGCAACTTTGGTGATGACGGACACGTGGCCTTTGCACCGAGTCAGGGTTTCCTAAATTTCCCAAAAATAAAATATTTAGGTGGCGACTCTGTATCTGGCAAAGCAGTCCATGTTTGGCACTTCTTTCAAAAAAATCTGTTTTCCAAAACGATTTGCCGGATTTGGACTCTTTGGTTCAAGATTAAGAACTGTGACACAAATCGAGTCCGAGCTTGTAGCGAGGTCCCCCGCGGGCTTGTTACATGCCCGCTTCAGGATCTTGCTGGAGGGCCCGATCTGTCGGGCCTGGTACCTGGGTGAGCGTTTCTATGCCAGACCCTGGGTTTATCGGAGCAGATAGTTCCGGTCTGCCTCCTGCCCACATAAGGGAGACTGAGAGGTTCACTCCTGAGCAGATGGCCGACTACACGATAGGCTGGGATGCGACACGCTTCAGAGGCATAGGCGACTACTCAGAGTATTTCCGGACGTATATCATGCGGCCTTTGAGTAGTGGCCACCGAGCTGAGAGGGAGAGGGCCTACGGTGTCGGTAGCTGGAGCAGGTGGGCGAGCGAGAGCAGGAGCGCCAGGGTGCTCGGGGCGTGGCAGGAGTGGAGTTCGGAGAGGCAGGAGTGGAGTCGGAGAGGGGACAGGGGCTAGTTGGCCAGCTCTGCCCGTGACGATGGCATGCCGAGGGCATGGTGGGGCGACTTACCAGATCCCTATTGCTCCCCTCCGGCTGATCATGAGCTAGCCGGTTCTACGGCTTGCCTCCGGTATGTACTACTGTATTTTGCATTCAGCACAGTCATTTCATTTCGTTTTATTTGATATTCCGTAGAATACTGATACTTCTAACACTTTTGCAGACCTCCTCCGAGTACACTCGCCAGTCCCTGGAGTTGACCACTTTTGTGATGGGGATGTTCCAGCGGAGCCTCGACCTGCTGGCCATCTACGGCATTCCTGTATGTTCTTCTGGCCACAGTCTCAAACCATACACTGTTTCACACAATCTGCTGCACAACACAACACTTGATACACGACCCTCACGACATTTGATACACTGTACTCATACACTGCATTCTGTACTGATACTGCTCACAGTATTCACACACTGTACTCATACACTGCATTCTGCACTGATACACTGCATTCTGCACTGATACACTGCTCACAGTATTCACACACTGTACTCATACACTGCATTCTGTACTGGTATCCATATTCTACTTTGTGTAGCATACTGATGCATCTGTTATTTGTGTTTCTCAGGCCCCATTCCAGATTCCTGCTGCAGGAGGTGTTCCGGCGGGGCCTTCTATTCCCGCTCGAGGAGGAGGGCGAGGAGGAACTATATATCCCCGCACCAAGGCGGGGCGCACTCATGTCAGGAGTGGCTCTCGGGCACCCGTTCCTGATGATGATGATGATGATGAGTCCGAGGCAGAGGCAGAGGCCGAGTCATCTGAGGAGGAGACCGGAGACGGTTCAGACTCAGGCTTAGATGGTGGTGCTAATGACGATGCTCCTGGACCTTCATCCAGGAAGAGGGCAAGGACAGATCCTTGGCCTGAGACTACTGATGCTGATCCAGATTTTTACTGCTTTTCTTCTCTTTTTGTTTGCTTTTCTTTTTGTTGGTAACTCTAGTACCTTGTACTGCCGCAGGCAGGTTTTGTTTTCTTCAAAACTATGTACTTGAAAGGATGAAGAAATGAAATAAACTTTTTATCTAAAAAAAGTGTTACATTGATACATTTCATACATTGCATCGCATTGCATCACATTACACCTTAATGTAAATGGGATTGATCTCTATGTCTGAAACTCAAACACTTGTATTGCAATAACCAGATAATGAACCGGCCAACGGCAAAACAACTCAAACAACCCACTGCTCATTCTAAACACACAACCCATCACACAGTATTCTGTTTACTCGGCACACAGCCCATACACACAGTTCACAACTAATTCTGAACACTGCTCATTCTGAACTCTGCAAAAGTTGAAACACACTCAGATGCTCCGAAAGTTCTTGCTTCGCAATTCGGAACCCAAAAGCTTCGGATAGGTTCAGGCTTTCCTGTTCACACTTATCGGGGTGGACCCTGCGGTTTGTTAAAAGAACCAAACTTAGCTTGCACAAATATGGAGAGTGGCACAGCACCCTGAGCACAAAGCGATTAATTTTTGAAATTGAAAGAGGGTTTTTTCAAACTGGGGTATTGAGCCTACAAATGAACACAGTGAAGAAGACTCAACAACGCAAAACAAAAGGTAGACTACCTAAACACGACGAGACACGCTCGGAACCGACTCAAAACGAGGGTTGAGGTAGACAAAACAAAAGACACGAAACACAGACATGTTACGAAATAAATGAGAGACCTCAGAAGTAGCAAGGAGCCAGTTTCTTCGGGTGTTTTTTTTCCACCCTTTCTAATTTGTGATTCTCACATCACTCGGCCCTCAGGCTCGGTTTTTCTCCAAAACCCTTTTGCTCACTTTTCTCTCTCAACGCAATATCTCTATTCTTTATTCTCTCATTTTTCATCTCTCCCCAGATATGGTCGGTGGATAAACAAGAGACAGTGGGTTCATGCCCAACACTATTAGCCCACGGCTATTTTCTCTGGTGACGTTTAGTCGATGTTCCGAATGAAGGAGTGGAGTATCTTGACCCACTCCAATTCGTGCTTCGCACTTGACTTGATACCTCGTTGTTTGGAGGATGAGAGAGCTTTCAGCCCTTTATAGACAGTTCCAGTTGTGCCCTTCTGGCAGGTAGAGTGCCCTTCTGCAAGTATGTTGCCGACGGGGAAAGACAGAACACCTAACTCAACCGTGCCCCTAGTTCATCACTTTGACCATTTTTTGTTTTGGTTCTACCAAAACAATTTTAACCGAAATGAGAGTCAGATTAACATACTTGTTCAATTTTTGATTTGAAATCATGCAAGTCAGGCTATGAGCACTGAAAATTTTCCTTTTTGGTCCAAGAAAATGGTCCAGTTTTGGAAAATGAAATAGTTTTCAAGAAAATAGTCAACCTCAGTAAAAAATTTCAAAAACTATTTTTGCAAACGGTCAATGGTCAACGAGCACGAAACTTACTCTCGAGATGCACAACCTCGGAACGGAGGCAATGGAAAATTGCCCCTCGTCTGGATGACACTGCATGGCAACGGAAAGTTGCCCCTGGTTTGAATGGCGACTCATGGCATCGAAAAGTTGCCCCTTGTCTGGATAATGCCACAGTATATTGTAAACAGTCCTTATCAGTGATGATCACGACCGAACTCTCGGATACAGAGAAGACGAAGATGGTCAAAACGAATATATGGACATGGTCGCTATGAAAGCGTTGGGGTCTGGACTTCAGGATGAAGTTGTCTACGTATCCCAAACATGGGAATCAAGCCTTACGTAGTTCCGGTTAAGGTACACTCGGGTATTAACCTTCACTTTTTAGGCTCTAACTTTTGCCAAGGCGCCCGTTGCGGGTTTTCGACCTTGCGAGCTCATTTTTTTTTCTTTTCTTTCCAATTTTTTTTGGTATCTTTTCATTCCTTTTTCTTTTCTTTTGCATTTTTTTCTCTTTTTTTTTTGCATTTTTTTTGTCTTGCTCTAACTTTTGCCTGGGTCACCCTTCCGGGTTTTCGGCCCAGCGAGCCACTTAAAGGGTAAAAGCGTAACATGTCCATGCCAAATGGTTTTGAGATCCTGAAGTCATCTAAATCCAGGAAAATAACTATTGTACTGACTTGCAGAAGGATCCATCTTCAGCTCTTCGAGCACATCGGACATTTTTGCCCCTAGTTCGAGGGGTACTTCTGATTTAGCTTTGCAAACTTCTTCTGATGAGATCTGATCTTCTTGATCTGATTTTCTGGCCTCTTGTTCGAGGGCTGCTTCGAATCTGGCCACACAGGCCTCTCTTGATGGTTGATCATTGAACACTCCGAATTGTGGTTCAAGGTTTGAAAGCAAAGGCTCAAATCTTGAGGCTGAGAGTGATCCTAAGCTGCACAATCTCAAGAGCGATTCCACACAGGTCTTCGCAGGGCCGCGCAAAACATTTTGTTTTTGAAAGTTTTTAAGAAAGCGACGAATCGCTCGCGCTGAAGATAGTGTGGACCCAACCTGGATCAAGCTAGGGTCCTTCTCAGTACTCACGCTAACAAGCATGATTTCAAACATTAAGGGCTTAGCATGCCTCTCTTTCTCTCAATTTGATCAAAATTTTGCAAAACCCGAGGAATTCCTTCCTCTTCGTTTTCACCACAGTGTTCAAAAGGATTTTGAAAAACTTAGGTCAATGCAATGTTTTTCAGGGCACAAGAGAGCAGGTGGAATTTATTGTCGTTCGATTCGAATCCTCTGGCACAACTAGCTCAAAATAACAGTAAGCACGGAAACAAGATAGCCGCGGCTGTTTCATTCAAAACCTCCAACTGCAACTGGCTCCATAGCAGAGACATACTCAAAAGGAAAGCAAAAGGATAATTACAAAACATAACGGTGTTCGAGGCAACAACCCCGGAATCACCTGACATCCTATACAATGGGACTGACTCGCTACAACAAGACAGACCTTTAAGCAAAAAAAGACTGACTCAAGACAATGAGATAGACCCAAAACAAAAACAAAGAACTGACTCAAAACCCAAGCTAGAAGTTACAAAACTACATTCACAAATGCTCAAAACAATGCGTGCCAAGCGCCACATCTGAAATACACCGAGCGCCGCCCGCAGGTGGTCCAACCCCTGATCATATACTTGCAGTATCCTCGAAGTCCAACAGCTCAGTAGTGACAGACTTTGCTGAGGTAGGTGGGAGGATGACCCTATTGTCGATCAAGTCCTGTACTTCATGGTGAAGACGGAAGCAGTTATCGGTGGGGTGGCCGGTTTGCTGATGATACGCGCAGTATTGAGTAGCATCGTGGCCTGCTGGAAGATGACTAGGGAGAGGCCTAGGCTCGAGGGGTTTAAGATGCCCCTTTTCAGCCAGGATCTGAAGTGCCTTAGACAAAGGCATGTAGAGGGCATGAAAGAGTCTGCGCCCTCGGGGCAGGTACTTCAAAGTCTGTTGATTCTTGCTAGACACACTAGCGAAAGGGTCGGCAGGCACTGCCTTGGCTTTCTGATCTCTTCCCGGTGCAGGGTTAGGATTGGCTAGAACTGTTCTGCATGACCGGGCCTATCTTGATTTTCCGTTGGCGGGAACTCTCCTCGGTTGGAGTGGGGAAAGTATCATCCATAGTCTTGGCCACGACTGCGGATATTTGCTGCTTATTCATCCCCTCAGCTTTCAAAGCCTTGACTGCCCAGAGCAGTTGTTCAACAGGATCAGTGTCTGTTCCCACTTTGTTCTTACCTCTAGCCTCAGCCTGATCGAGGGTTTGGGTTGCTATATCAGAGCGAAACCCGATTGTTGTTGATACGTCATTGCTATAGCTGGAGGCAACCTCTGGTTGACTGAGCTCAATCACAATCCATCCCAATAGTGGGGGCTCCTGTGGTACAAAATTCCCGGCATATGATGTGGTTGGTGGCAAAGCCAACATCCCGTAGGCGAGATCAGCCACAGACCTCTGGAGGTCGCCAATCATCCCCATTAACTCGAACGTGGTGGTCTCACGAGCCTGATACAACTGGGGTGTCCAGATCAGGTGCGCGACAGGCGACCTGGGCGGATGCGGTACATCAATATTGGTCTCACTTTGCAGGGTGATTCCTTGGTCTAGTGTGGCTGCCATAACCACAATCTCTTCTGAGCTTTGGGTCATCATAAGCCCGCTGGACTGAACGGAGATAATGCAACTGGTTGATTGGCGGATCCGATATCTGCCTTGCCTCAACTAAGGAGAACACCAAATCTCTGAACTGAAAGGAAAAACAAGCAGCGTTTCAGCCCAAACGGAACAGACACAGGCGTAGCTGAATAACTGTAATCTACTACTGATCACTGTTCCACAAAATCACTACCCCAAAACACTGAATCTGATACCCGCGGATATAACCGATTCTCAAATTCTGATACTGATGCCCTTAGGCCTGATGCCCCAGACTTGCAAACTGGTATGTACGTTCCTGTAGAGATACAGTCTAAAAGCACATAGCAAGTAAGGGAGAGCCAAAACACCCCTACGTTGGGGTAGGGTTTCCCTGTCCTATTTTGTCAGGAGCTAGGATTTCACTACGCGCGCAGCGGTTTCAAATAACCTATAATCGGGTAGCAACCTGTCCTAGCTTGGAATGGTCACTATGGATTCCGAACATGCACTAGGTCGAATGGTCGAAAAGGGTGCCCCAGTAAAGCCGGGGTTTGTGTTCCCATACTGTCAGAGCCCATAACCGGTCAACCTTATGGTCGTGCCTTGACAAGACAAGCCTCCGGCAAACCGTTCAGGAATGGCAGATGGCAAACACGGTGTCCTAGGCGCACCAATGCACATGCAATGCAAAGAAACACATAAGCGAAATCAAAACAGGATATCACGAGTTCAAGTCAAGTTCTCTATACTCCCCAGCAGAGTCGCCAGAAACTGTAGACGCGCCCCGAGGGCCTCACTCTACAGTTCAGACTCGATTTGTTGTCACGGTTCTTAATCTGAACCAAAGAGTCCAAATCTGGAAAATCGTTTTGAGAAAACAGATTTTTAGAAAAGAAGTGCCAAACATGGACTGCTTTGCCAGATACAGAGTCGCCACCTAAATATTTTTTTTAATGGGGGAATTTAGGAAACCTTGACTCGGTGCCAAAGGCCATGTGTTCGTCATCACCAAAGTTGCCTCGGCTCGGGAACTTGGGTACGATTGGCAAAGGTCAGCTATGAGCACCACCTCTCGCCCGATCCGAAGATCGGCCTCTACTAACCATGATATCGCGTTTTGAAAACATTATGCATTCTTATTCCGATTATTAGCCTAGAATTACTATGTTATGCGCACAACAAACAAGTATAGACTAGATCACCTAATTTGGAACACATCATTGCATATCCGTTTGTTTGGAAATGTTTTGAGGTTTGCTACTCGCAAGTAGGCTAAAACACGGATTTTGATGAGTTGTTCCAACTCAAGTAATCCAACCTTCACCCACAGGCATTCAGGCAGTTCATATCACATAAGCATCTAGCCACATGGTAAGCATGCTGTCATGTTATCATTCACACTCATGCGAAATGCTAAAGCATAAATACTTACATCGTACTCTGTGCCAAAACAATGAACTAGTCAGTAATCATGCATGATCCTAGTCCATGTTAAGTGCCTAATGCAACGCATGCAAAATGCAACTAAAATAGGCTCGGCTAATCTTACAATGACATGTGAAATGCTACAACTAACACGTATTCAATTTGGAATTGAAATACAAATGCAGTTAGAATGATGCACCGAGCCTGGTGCATGCAATACTGATGAATGATGCACGTATGCGTAGCATAGGGTATGCTAAATTAAATATGCCCTAATACTAACCATCAAAGCAGGTAAGTAAAAGGGAGAAAGAAGTGGGGGTTGGAAGACCTGCACACACGCACCCACACTTATTACAAATTCGCTCTCGCCTGGAGGGACCAAAAGAATAATACAATTAATTAACCTACAAGCTAATTAAATATTACAGACCAATTAAACTAGTTAAGAAAATTACCTAATCTAATAAAAAACAATAAACAGCCTCGGGAAGAGGGCCCAATGCAATGCATACTCGGTCCCGCTCAGAAGTCCACTGCCATGCACAAGTTGGCTTTGTTTTCCCTGCTCTACTCCTCTAAAGACTGCCAAAGTCCCAGGGTATACTCTCTGGATGTTGGGGAATGCCACCGGCCAGGGGGAATTGTTACCGGCCATAGGTTGATGGTCACCGGCCACAAATTAAGCTATCGGCCACGGACTTTTGGTCGATTGGCACTATGTGTAGTCAACCGCCCAAAACTTCCTGCAGAACCTGTTTTGACAACAGCAGAGGGCAAAACACGGCATGGCAATGCATTTCAAGCAAATGTGTGCACCGATACATCCTTATCATGTTGTGACTCAAAGGGACATGGTCCTTGGTTCTCGGACCACCAATCGCACATTTCAATGCATGATGGCCCAAGAAACCAAGTATGCATTTTGTTTTCAAATGAGATGCACATCAAACAAACAAATGAAGCCCAACCTCCATCATACTCAATTCAAGAGGCAAGGCATGCATGCTCATGCAATGCAACCTAGACATGCGAACTAAGTATGCAACATGGCATGGATGGGAGCATGCAAACATGCAATGTACACTAGGTGCACAACCTAAGCAAACAAGGCAAACAACTATGCAAGCTAATAAAGCATGCAAGATGTAATCTAATCATGCAAGTGTGCAAGACATACAAACATGCTAGCAACTTGACCAAGGGAATGCATGCCAAATGCAAGTGATTTCAAGCATGCAACATTAATATTAATGGTAAGCATGCAATGTCATGCAAAGAGACCAAGTATGCCACAATGCACAAGGTAAGCATGCATCAACACAAAGGAGGACTTAAACTAATTTAGGCAGCCCTCAAACCAGCCCAAAACAGTGGCCAACATGCTCAAGAATGGAAGCCAAAACACATACAAATAGGCATGCATGCAAGGTCCAACACTTAGGCATTAAAGAGAAATTCTCAAGCACACTTAAGAGGATGCAAACATGGACAAATGGCATGCATTATAAGCTCTGAAAATCAAGTCATGAAAGGTGCCAAACCAACTGGACAAGACAAACAAGGCATGCAAGCAAAACCAAAATTCAAGGCAAGCCAAAGGACTTGAACCATGATCATGTGACACATGAAGCAAATGATCAAAATGAAACAAAACAGTCCCAAATCATATTAAGGCAAGTCCCAAAAACCACTTAGATGGCATCTAAATGATCCACACATGGAGGCATGCACAAATGCTTAAACATAGAGCATAAGACACAACCTTTTAAAGCATCAAAGGGGCATCAAATGCAAGCATGCAAGCATGTCATGAGGACTGAAATGACATGTTAAATGGTCCCAAACCACTGAAATAATGCAAGTAATGCATGCTCATGGTTCATACACTTAAGGCTTACAAGCCAAGAATGCAAAGAGGCTAAACAAAACATGGCAAGCATGGCTAAGACAACCTACATCAGACCTTAAATACGGAAAAACAAGCCTAAAAGCTTCACAAAGCTTGCCCAAAACAAGCAAGCATGGCAATCTACATGCTAGGTACGTGTTAAGGCAAATGATGGCATTACAAGACATGTATGCTAAACAAGCATGGTATGCCTAAACCAACTCAAAACAGTGTTAAAACATGGCAAGATAAGCACAAATAACAGCTAGGACATGGCCAACATGAACCTAAATAAGATGCTCACTCATGAGGCAAAAATGGCCCTTTTCAAGGACAACAAGGAGAGGGGGTGGCCCTCTCCTTCTCAGGACCTTAAGGCACCATCCTCACCACTGAAATCCCTCAAGATTTCAGTGGTGAGGAGGCCCAAACAAAGTGGTCCCGGAGCTCACCCAAAATAGCACAAAATGGGGCCAAACAAGCCCTAAGAGTGGTCAAACAACCCCAAATGCCAAAACACTCTTAAACAACTATTTTAAGCAAGCAAAAATAGAACTTTCATATGTTATATGATAAGCTCAAAAACAGGTACAAGGTAGGCAAAAATACTATGCAAAAATGGGGGATAAAGGGACAAGTTTCTTACCCTTGTAGACCCTCTTCAAAAATGGAAGACCAGCTGGTTCTTTAGGTTCAAACCAGTCCAAAACCTCCAAGAACAAGCCCCTTATGCCTCAACAACCAAGGTATGGTGGAATAGTAGGTGTTTGTGTGAATACTATGAACAAACACACACTAAACACACACAAGAGGGAGAGATATAGAGATAGGTGATATGAAAAACCCTAACCCTAAAACTCAGAGCTCTGGAAAATTTTGTAACCCTGATGGAGGGAGAAGAGGCTCCCTCTTATAGACAATCCACTCTTGGAAAGCTTCCAAGACAAGCTTGTCAAGAGGGAGATCCCTCCATACACGTGTATGGAGGGGGGCAAAGGTGTATGCTAGCTAGCACAGTTGGCATAAAAATATCTGCAAAAGTAGATGAACAGTGATCGGCCAGCCAAAAATGTCATTTTGACAAAATAAATGGCCGAATGACCAAAAAGAATGCCGACCGGCCATACATATGGCCGATGGCAACAAAACACTGGCTGATGGCCTCTAGCCATGGCCGGTGATGTGTGGGGATGGCCCACAAGCCATTCCCTGCCCCTCAAAGGCAAAACACAAGTGTTTGGTGCAAAACCAAACACAAAACAGTCGAGTCGGGAGATCTTGAGGCAAGGCGCGTAGCCGAGACCTCTGGGAACCCTAGACGAACACAAACATGGATGATCACCGAGTGTTCAAACGGTGACATCCAAGTCTTGAGGACGGTCAAAAATGGGGTGTCTACAGTGTGCAAACATGGAACTAACTCAAGCATGCAACAAGCATATAAGCATGATGTGAGGTAACAACCTTGGACAACATGGAAAAATGCAACATGAACATGCAAACATGCAAGGCATGTAAAGGTGGACAAGTATGCAACAATATACGAAATGAAACAAGCATGCGACAACATGGTAAGATGGGCTTACACCAAAGATGGACAGCTCTCAAATAGGTTCAAATCAGTAGCCAAAAGTGATGAATTGATGGCATGAAAAGCATGAAATGGCAAGACAAACATGTATGCCAAATGGCTCAAGTATTAAGGCACAAAGAGGACGACTCTTAAGCACACTTAAGGAGCAACAAACATGGATATATGATAATGAGGTAAGCTCTGAAATCTCATGCAAATTGATGCCAAATCAACTCAACGATGCAAGCATAGCATGTTAGGATGCTCAAAACTCAAAGTAAGCAAAGGGACTTAAGCCATGGCCATACAAGGCAAGCCCAAAAGGGCTGAGGGGACCTAAAACAGTCCTAGGGCAGGTCCAAACAAGACCAAAACCAAGCTCAAAGCTAGCCAACACAAGCTAGAACACAATGCTAAAAACATGGAGCATGCAAGGCTTTAAAAAGGCAATGCACTACACCTATTGAAACCAAACATGGCATGACTTGGACAACATAAAAAAAGTTACATCATGGTATAAGAAGACCAAAAATGCACTGAAATGATGAGCCAAAGGCTTAGGCTTAATGGCATACACAAAAGCCCATTCTTGAGGCATAAAGCACAAGCTATTCAAAGCAAGTCAAATGTAAGTGTACGACAACATTTCATGGACTGAAATAGCATGTGGAATGAGGGCAAGGCACGCAAACATCACATGTATGGCATGGTAGGGGCCTCAAAACCCAAGACTAGCCTAAACATTTACACTGTAGCTATACAAAGCATGAGTGATATGGCCATGGCAGCCTAAAGCAGTCCAAGGGCAGCCCAAAATGAGCATAAAATCATGTTAGAGTAAAGCCAAAATATGCTAGGATGATGAGTCAAAACATCATGCACAAGAGGCTAGTAAACAAGATTTGTTCTACACCTATATGGAGCATGCAAAGGATGACCAAACCAACTATGGATAGAGTCATGATATGGCAAAACATTACCAAAAACATGCTGAAATGTAAACCAAACAAGCTGACATGCCATGGGAAAGCATGAAGCATATGAAGCTAGTTTAGGGGATTTACACTACAAGTGCATCATGCAAGCATGAAGTGACAAAACCAACCCAAAACAGATTTATGGCATGGTAAAACATCACCAAAAACCTACTGAAATGAACTCAACACAAGCTAAGCAAACATGCTACTTTGATGAGCTATGAATGTAGTTATACTACACATACAAGATGCATGCAAAATATGACCAAACCAGCCATGGACAGGGCCAAGGCAGATCTTAGAAGTCACAAAAAATGGCCTAAACCAAGCCTCAAAAATGTAGAGAGGCATGCTCCTTTGTAAGGCCAAAAAGGCAAGCAAGCAAGAACAAAAAGAGAGGGGGCCACCCCCTTTGATTTGGGACCTCAAAACCACACCTTTGCCACTGAAAATCCACTAGATTTCAATGGTAGGAAGGTCAAACCAAGGCTAGCTCGGAGACCTTAAGGCATAGCTTAGAACAAAGCTAAACAAAGCATGCAAGAGGGTTACACAACCCTAACAGCAAAAGGACCTTAAACAAACTTCAAAAGCACTTAAATACAATACTTTTTTTAGTTATAAGGAAGACCTAAATCAATATGCAAGAAGGGCCAAAACAAGGTACAAGAAAATGCAAGAAAAGGGAAAATACTCAGCCTTGAAGATCCTCTTCAAAACTAGCAACCTCAGGGGGTAGAAACCAGCTTTCAGAGCTCAAGAATCCCTCCCAAGAAGCTTAGTCCAATGGTGCTGGTGTATCTCTAAGTGTTGTAGTGTAAAAGTGCAGGAAAATCCAACTTCAAAGCACAAAACTCCAACAATATATATATAGAGAGAGAGAGAGAGAGATTTCTTCTCCAAAGGTCTGAACCTCTGATAAGGAGAGAGGCTCTCTCCTTAGATAGAAGAGGTGCAATCCAAAGCTTCTTCAAGAAGCTTGGCAAGGGCTTCATCCCTCCATATACATGTATGGAGGGCAGATAACAAAAATCCAGCTGGCTCAAAAGATCTGGAGGAAAACCAGCTGAGATAGGGGGGTTTGCCGGCCATCAGTAGTGGCCGGCAGTGGCTCACTGATGGCCGGCAGGGCTTCACCAGTGGCCGGCCGATACAAAGCCATGGGCGGCAGTGCCAGGCCATGGCCGGCAGTGCACCAAGAAGGTCACTCTGAAAGGACCTAGTCAAGGTCCAAAAAAGGGGCAGAAAGGATACAGGGTCTGGAAAGCTCGAACCGGTGATGTTCCACTGCGACAGTCGAGTACTCAGTGAGCAATCGAACTAGTTGTTGGGTGTACCTGCAAGCACAACCAAATCTCGAGGATGGTAAAAAATGGGGTGTCTACAGTTGCCCCTCTTTGACAGAACTCAACAGTCACAAAGTGACGGGAGTGAGTGTCAAAGCCCAGAGATGACCCATTTTTGACAAGACCGAAGACTCAGACAATCAATCAATATAGGCATGCAGAGATGCGCCCGGAGGCTGGGGCAAAATGCAAATGGTATGCAAGATGCAAGAGCATGACTTATAATTATGCAAAGAAAACTGTAACGAAGCATAACAATGCAACAGTTTTAAGCAGGTGAACAATAGTCCTACATATTCCAACAGGAAGGATGTAAGAAAATTATGCAATTCTTACCACGTTTCACGTGGAGTGCATAAAATACCTGTGTGGCTCGTTTGGTCATGCCAGCTTCAAATGAACCGTACAAACAATATCGTGCCTGAAAAAGAAATAAACTTAACAGGTACAATATCGTTGGAAAAATGCATAACAATGCAATTGAAAAGTGCGTGACAACGCATGTGAAGTGTGCATAAAAAAAATGCAAGGAGGTGGCATGCGTGACAACGCAAGCCGAGTGGGGTGCATAACAATGCGTTTTGAAATAAGCATAACAATGCGAGAGGGTGCATAAACACATGTAAGTAAAGCATACGTGACAACGCATACAATGTGTGAAGCAGGAATTTGAACACATGTAAGTAAAGCACACGTGACAACGTGTACAATGTGTGAAGTAAGAAGGGCATAGACACAGGTAAGTAAAGCATGCAGTAACGTAGGCAATGTGTATAGTAAGAATAAACACATGTAAGTAAAGCATGTAGTAACGCAAGCAATGTGTAAGCAGGAATTGAACACATGTAAGTAAAGCATGCGGGATTAACGCAGGCAATGTGTAAGCAGGAATTGAACACATGTAAGTAAAGCA
>JAPPVO010008041.1:0-29473 GCA_030407325.1 Camellia japonica
AGATAAGGTTGAGTGAAGGACAGATGTCAACATTCTGCTGGTGCTGACAGTTCAGTGCCGACCGGCCAACTTTAGTGCCGACCGGCCATCTTTTTTTGGCCGATGGATCACCCTTTCGGCCGATGGCCTTTACACACAGCCGGTGGACTTTCTGCTGGGCCGGTGGTGCTCACCATTGCCCTCTGAGCTGTTTATGCTAGGAATTTGGGAAGTCCCACCACTTTCGATGCCCTCCAGTGATCAATTCTTACGAGGGCGCGCCCATTTGCTTATCGAGTTGTTGCATATTTGCTTATCGAGTTGTATTTCACTCTCTTTGAGTCTTTGTAATGTTTGTCAAGGTGTACTCGCATTTGGCTAGTTTGCTGAGTCACCCTGTTTTGCTTATCGAGTTGTAATTGGTTTACTACCTGATTATTACGACGCGATGCTTTGGTTTTCAAAAACACGGTTTCAATTTCAGTCACATTGTTGTGTGATGCCTTGCGATGCGATGCATAGAACGTGCAAATATAGCACTTTTTGAACAAACAGTTGTTTCATTTCCATCATATGTTTTGCAAAAAACACGCGCTTTTGAGAAATAAAACCTGCCTAAGGCAGTGCAATGTGCTTAAACTCCTAGTAAAAAGGGAAGTAAAGTAGAAGAATAGCAGGGTAGCAGAGTGCTGGGTTTGACACCGGTAACCTCCCCCTCTCGATCATCGTACCTTTTGCGCCCTTGTTCGGGTCAATCATGGGGTTTGGCACCTTCATTATTCAAGACAATACAAGAAAATGCACTGTCAGAATGCAAGTGGAGCTTCGAGTTGACCTCGTACCACAACTCTCGTGAGCAATGCTCGGAACATGCGAAGGACGTCCCTTCCCGTATCCTTTTATATCTTGTGAATTCTCTAAATCATTTCAATTACACGGAGTTGCAGTTCGTTGCATTCCAGCATCATGTCTACCATGATCAGTTTCAAGTTCCTATATACACATTGCATTGTATGCGTGCATTGCTTTACTGATATGTGTTCAAGTTCCTATATACACATTGCATTGTATGCGTGCATTGCTTTACTGATATGTGTTCAAGTTCCTATATACACATTGCATTGTATGCGCATTGCTTTACTGATATGTGTTCAAATTCCTATACACATTGCATTGTATGCGTGCATTGCTTTACTGATATGTGTTCAAGTTCCTATATACACATTGCATTGTATGCGTGCATTGCTTTACTGATATGTGTTCAAATTCCTATATACACATTGCATTGTATGCGTGCATTGCTTTACTGATATGTGTTCAAGTTCCTATATACACATTGCATTGTATGCGTGCATTGCTTTACTGATATGTGTTCAAGTTCCTATATACACATTGCATTGTATACGTGCATTGCTTTACTGATATGTGTTCAAGTTCCTATATACATTGCATTGTATGCGTGCATTGCTTTACTGATATGTGTTCAAGTTCCTATATACACATTGCATTGTATGCGTGCTTTGCTTTACTGATATGTGTTCAAGTTCCCCTATATACACATTGCATTGTATGCGTGCTTTGCTTTACTGATATGTGTTCAAGTTCCTCTATATACACATTGCATGGTATGCGTGCCTCGCTTTACCGATATGTGTTCGAATTTTCTTTCCATACACATTGCGTGCACGTGTGCATGGCTTTACTCACATGTGTTCAATCTCACTATCTTGCTATACATATTGCATACATTGCCACGCACTTTCGATCGCATTATCACGCATGTTGCTAACAGTATCATACCTGTTAAGTTTGCTTTCTTTGCAGGCACGATATTGTATGTACGGCTCATTTGAGGTCGGTGAAACCGGACGAGCCGCGCAGGTATTGTATTCTCCGAGTGAGACGTATTGAGAATTGCATAATTCTCTCAATCCTTTCTACATTGTAGTGTAGATTGTTGTATGCTAGCTTATAACTGTCGCATGTGTGCTTCATTACAGCTTTCTTTGCATGATCATAAGTTATGCTCGGCCTTTTGCATCATCAGTTGCATCTTACCCTCGCCTACGGGCGCATACCTTATCTGCGGCTTGTATGCCTGTGCCTGAACTACGCCGGTTTGATTCCTAAGGGATACGTAGGCAGCTTGCGAGTTCAACCATTTGCGCTTTGTATGTTTGTCCAAGTCTTCGGCCTTGTCAAAAATGGGTCGTCTCTGGGCTTTGACATTCACTCCCGTCATTGTTATGACTTTCGAGTTCTGTCAAAGAGGGGCAACTGTAGACACCCCATTTTTGACCGTCCTCAAGACCTGGACGTCACCGCTTGAACACTCGGTGATTATCCATGTTCGTGTTCGTTTGGAGTTCCCGGAGTTCTCGGCTGCGCGCGTCATGCCTCAGGACCTCCGAACTCGACCGTTTTGTGTTTGGTTTTGCACCAAACACTTGTGTTTTGCCTTGGAAGGGCAGGGAATGCTTTGTAAGGCATCCCCACACACCACCGGCAGTGGCTAGAGGCCACTGGCTGGTTGGTGTTGCCACCGGCACTCTTTTGTGCCGGTCGGCAGTCAATTTTGGCAAATGACCATTTTGCCCTGCCGACTACTGTACAGCTGCTTTATCAGATATTTTTAGACAGCTGTATCACCTTTTTGCTCCCCTCCATACACGTGTATGGAGGGATGAGCCTTTGGTTTGCTTAGCTTGTAAGCTTTGCTTGCCTATAAGAGAGAGGCTTCTTCTCTTGGCTCAAGGTTAGAATTTTTGAGGGCAAAACCAGAGCTTATACATATATATCTCTGTTATATCTATATATACATATATCTCCACCTCTCTCCTCTTGTGTGTGTGTTTTTGGACCAAAAAGTGTGGTTTTACCTTACTTTTGCACCATTGCACACACTACTACACCTTAGCTCGAGATTGGGAGGCTTGGAGGGTTGTTTTGTGTGATCTTGGACTGGTTTTGATCACTAAAAGAGGGCTGGACCTTTTGTTCTTCAAAGGATCTTCAAGGGTAAGAACATCACTTTAGATTCCCCATTTTTGCAACAACATTCTACCCTTCTTGCTTTGTGTTTTTGGATTTGTGTTTAACATAAAAAAGACTTGTTTTTCCTTGCTTAAGAACATTCATCAAGGTTGTTTTGTGGTTTGGGTAGAGTCTCACCCTCTTAGGCCTTGTTTTGGCCATTTTGGAGCCTTTTCTTGAGACCTTGTTTACTTGGTGTGTTTGGTCTTCTCACCACTGAAAACTAGTGGGTTTTCAGTGGTGAGGAAGGTATTTTCAAGCCTCATATAGGGGAGGGACACTCCTCTCCCCTTTGTCTCTTGCTTGCCTTTGTTTTTGGCTCATGAGGTAGCATGTGTGCATGCTTGCATTTAGCTTCATTTCAGAACTTTCTTGGGTGTTTTAGGTCATGTTTGATCTCTGTCTAAGGTCGGACTTATGGCCTCTAGCATGCCTCTCATACTTGCTTTGAAATGCTCTCTTATGCCTAAAAGCATGCCATGCATCTAGGCCATGTTCTTTGCATGTTTTAGCTTGGTTCCATGAGGGTATTAGCATCATACTACCATGTATAAGGGATGTGGGCCACTGATTTTGCCATGCATAGTGTGCTTGACATGGTCGTTTTGTATTTTAAGCTTGTAAGCCTCATGCATTTTGGCCCCCTAGTATGTTCTACATTGATCACCCTCATGATTTGGCATCATTTGTGACCTTATTTCAGTCCATAAATCATGTTTGTATGTATGCATATGTAGCCTATTTCATGCTTTAAGGGTGTGCTCTTGTATGTCTAGGAATTGGCATTGTGTATGCTTGCATACTTGGTGCATTTTGGGGCTGCCATGTGAGGGGATTTGGGTGTCATTTTGCATGCTAATGCTCTGTTTTTGGTGGCCTAATTCACGTCATGAGTGGCCTCGGTAATGATGGAAAGATACACTCTTTGATGCCTTAAGTTTAGGCTCATTAATTTGCATAATTTGTATAGCATTTTGGTCACCATTTTGGGCATGTTTTGCCACTGTTTTGAGGAGGCTTGAGGGCTGCCCCATTGTGGCTAAGTCCCTCATTGCATGTTTGTTATATGCTTGTTGCATGTTTGCCCCATTAGATGTTATAGCATGGTGGTCTTGTGCTTGATTGGTCCATATTGGCATGATGATAGCATCTTGTACACTCTAGCATTTTGCATAACTAATGTGTTAATGGTGTGATACTTAGTGTGCTAGCATCCTAATTTCCATAAGGCATGTTCGCATGTTTGCATGTTTGCATATTTGCATATTTACATGAGTTGCATTTCATTACTCGGTTTGGGGTGTCAAACCAAGTGTGGGAAATGAGGGCTGTTCGTACTCCAAGTGACGAAACACACCTCAATTCCCATGTCACTAAAGCCCTTGATATTGGCATGATAGGGACTTAGTTATCATTGTTGTGTTGCATGCATTTTTACATCAAAGTGCAACCTTGGTTCTTTAGGCTATCATGCACCAAGGTGCACCATTGATGGCCCTAGAACCAAGAGCCATGCTTCCTTGAGTTCCATTCATGATAGGAAGCATTAGCCATGCATAGATATGCCCAAAAATCCAATACCATGCACTGCTGCCTGCTGTTGCTGTCAAACTATCCCCTGCAGGAATTTATGGCCGACCGGTAACAAAAAGTGCCGACCGGCACTGCTTTTCTGGCCGATAGCTTATTTTGCAGCCGGTGGTCACCACAAGAAGCCGGTGGAAATGTTCTTCAGCCGGTGGCATTTAGCAGCATGCAAGGAAGGTGTTCTGGGATTTTGGTAATTTTTGGAGAGGCAGGGCAGTAGAAACAGAGGCAGCAGTGGTCTAGTGTGGGGCTTTCCGGGCAAGTTGGATCGAGCATGCATCATTCGCGCATCCCGAGGCAGGGCTGAGGCCCCTTTTCTTTTATTTATTTGATTTAATTTTAATAATTAGAATTTTGTAATAATTTATTCATTTATTCTTTTAGACTGTATTATTATTCGGTCCCTCCGAGTGAGGGCGTGCTTGTAATAAGTGTGTGTGAGTGGGTGTATGTCTCCCAATCCCCATTTCTTTCTTCCCTTTTACTTACCTGTTTTGATGGTAGGTTAGGGCACGTTTATTTTAGCATACCTTATGCAATGCATACGTACATCCATGCATTTGTTTACATGCATAGGGCTCGGTACATCATACAAACTGCATCGTACTTCCAATTCCAAATTGAATACGTGCATCAAATAAAGTGCACTTCACATGCCATTTTTAGGGTTAGCCGAGCCTATCCTAATTACATGCTGTATGTGTTGCATTAGCCATTTAACATGAACTAGGACATGCATGTTTGCTAACTAGTTTACTGTTTTGGCACGGAGTACGATGTAAGCATTTGCGCTTTAGCATACCACATGCGTGTGAATGTTGCCATGACAGTATGCTTACCATGCGGCTAAGTGCTTATGTGAGATGAACTGTTTGAATGCCTGTGGGTGGAGGTTGGGTTGCTTGAGTTGGGAAAACTCATTGAAATCTGTGTTTTAGCCTACTTACGAGTAGCAAATTCTGAAACATTTTCAAAACAAAACGGATATGCAATGCTTGTTTCCAAATTAGGCAATCTAGTCTATACTTGTTTGCTGCGTGCATAACATAGTAATTCTAGGTTAATAATTGGGATAAGAACGCATAATGTTTTCAAAATCGGATATCACGGTTAGTAGAGGCCAGTCTTCGTACCAGGCGAAAGGGGGTGCTCATAGCTGACCTTCCCCGATCGTACCCAAGCTCCCGAGCCAAGACATTTGGTGATGACGGACACGTGGCCTTCGGCACCGAGTCAGGGTTTCCTAAATTCCCCCATTAAAAAATATTTAGGTGGCGACTCTGTAATCTGGCAAAGCAGTCCATGTTTGGCACTACTTTTCAAAAATCTATTTTTCTTCAAAACGATTTGCCAGAGTTGGACTCTTTGGTTCAGATTTAGAACCGCAACAAAAAAGGGGAGTCCGAACTGTAGAATGAGGCCCAAGGGCGCGTCTACAGAGGTGTTTGCATGTCTTGGCATCATTGTGCGTGTTATTTCAGACCTCATACTTGTGCCATGTTCCCATGTTTTCCACTCCTCAAGCGCATTTGAGAGTTGTGCTTGTTTGCCTCATTTTCGGACCATTGCATGAGCTTTATTTCCATGCCTTTTGAGCCACCATTTTAGTCCATATTTGCTACTGTTTTGGTCTGCATAGGGACTATTTGGGGGTGGTTTGGTCATTTGAGCATCGGTTTGCATACCTTTAGTGTAATCCACTTCACTAGTTTCGGTATTTGGGCCACCTAGCATGCATTGTGTGATGTGAGGTGTTTGCATGATTCGGGACCCTTTTGCATGTCATTTCAAAGCTGGAAAATGTGTTGTTGTATGCTATATTACATGCTTGCCATGCCTTGGTAGAGTTGCACTTGGTGCCTTAGTTTTGGTCCCTTGCATTTGGGCATGTTTGCATGAGTGTTGTTGCTTCATTTCATCATGTTTGGCCACTGATTTGAGTGTGGCTGAGGTCCACTCATATTGGTTTAAGTCCATCTTGCATTGTGTATGCCATATTATGTCATGTGTATTGAGTATGCCATTGATAGTTCATAGCATTGCGCATGCTAGTTGCATCTTTGCATATCACTCCTTGCATGTTTGCGTGTCTTAGTTGCATTTCGTTTAGGATTGCATGCTAGTTGTTGCATTGTGTTTGCATGCCATGCCATTCTAGTTGTTGCATAGTGTTTGGAGTAGGGTTTAGTCCAAACACAGGAAACGAGGGACGTTTCGTACTCAAAGTGACGAAACGTGCTTCAATTCCCGGTCGCCGACACTCTTGACTATCCATGATAGAGTTGTTGGCTTTATTTGTGCATTCATTTCACATTGAGTCGTGCAGTTCGACTCCTCGGCCATCATGCATCGAGATGCGTGATTGATGGTACGAGGATCGAGGACTACACTCCCAAGAGCTCATGCAATGACGGGGAGAGTGGTTGTGCATACATATGTTGAAAATACTTTGCCATGCCCCTTTCTTGCTCTCTGTTGCAGCAAACCGGAAGCCAGCAGCAAAAACTGGTCAGCAGTATCCCTACAAGTTCCCATGGAGTTGTGTACAGTGTTCCAGGGTCAATTGTAAACAGAGGCAAATCGAGGCATCGCGATGGATTTCCCGACGAGGCGACTCGAGCATGCATGCATCCCTTATCATTTAAAGCAGAGCTGAGGCGGTCCATCATATGTAGTTTGCATGCTAGTTCATTTGCTTATTTAGTTAATTTGTTAATTAATTAATGTTGTGTAATAATTAGTTTAATTAGCTTAGATTAGCTAGTTTATTCTGTACTATTCATTCGGACCCTTCGAGAGAGGGCAATGTTGTAATAAGTGTGCGTGTGTGTGATGTATGTCTTCCAACCCCACGTCTTTCTCCCTTTTATTTACCAGCTTATGATGGTTAGTTTTAGGGCATGTTTCAATTAGCATCTATATGTTCGCATGTTTGCATTCATTCATCTGTATTGCATGCATCAGGCTCGGCGTATCATGCTAACTGCATTGTATTTCAATTCCGAGTTGAATACGTGTATCAGTTGTTGCATTTCATATGCCATTTTAGAATAGCCGAGCCTATCTTAGTTGCATACATGTATGTGTTGCATTAGGCATCTCAGTATAGTTAGGATTCATGCATGATTTCTAATTAGCTTCTTTATTTGGCTTGGAGTACTCGGTAAGTGTTTATGCTTTAGCATCCTTACATGTGTGTGAGTGACTGCCATGATAGCATGCTTACCATAAGGCTAAGTGCTTATGTGATATAACTGCCTGAATGCCTGTGGGTGAAGGTTGGGTCATTTGAATTGGAACAATTCACCAATTGAGAGTTTTAAGCCCACTTGAGAGTGGTAAAATCATGTTTTCTAAGCCCACCAGAGGATGGCAAAATCCACGTCTTAGCCTACTTGTGAGTAGCACCTTCAAACCGTTTTTCAAAACGAACATGAGATGTTTTGTTCCAATTCAGGCCACCCAGTCTATACTTGTATGCTGTGCGCATCACATAGTAATTCTAGGCTAATAATCGGAATAAGAGCACATATGTTTTCAAAACTCGATATCATGCTTAGTAGTGGCCGATCTTTGATCGGGCGAGCGGGGGTGTGTAGACACCCTATTTTTGACCGTCCTCAAGACCTGGACGTCACCACTTGAACACTCGGTGATTATCCATGTTCGTGTTCGTTTGGAGTTCTCGGAGCTCTCGGCTGCGCGCGCCTTGCCTCAGGACCTCCGAACTCGACCGTTTTGTGTTTGGTTTTGCACCAAACACCTGTGTTTTGCCTTGGAAGGGCAGGGAATGCTTTGTGAGGCATCCCCACACACCACCGGCAGTGGCTAGAGGCCACCGGCTGGTTGGTGTTGCCACCGGCACTATATTGTGCCGGTCGGCACTCTTTTGTGCCGGTCGGCAGTCAATTTTGGCAAATGACCATTTTGCCCTGCCGACTACTGTACAGCTGCTTTATCAGATATTTTTAGACAGCTGTATCACCTTTTGCTCCCCTCCATACACGTGTATGGAGGGATGAGCCTTTGGTTTGCTTAGCTTGTAAGCTTTGCTTGCCTATAAGAGAGAGGCTTCTTCTCTTGGCTCAAGGTTAGAATTTTGGAAGGCAAAACCAGAGCTTATACATATATATCTCTGTTATATATCCATATATACATATATCTCCACCTCTCTCCTCTTGTGTGTGTGTTTTTGGACCAAAAAGTGTGGTTTTACCTTACTTTTGCACCATTACACACACTACTACACCTTAGCTCGAGATTGGGAGGCTTGGAGGGTTGTTTTGTGTGATCTTGGACTGGTTTTGATCACTAAAAGAGGGCTGGATCTTTTGTTCTTCAAAGGATCTTCAAGGGTAAGAACATCACTTTAGATTCCCCATTTTTGCAACAACATTCTACCCTCCTTGCTTTGTGTTTTTGGATTTGTGTTTAACATAAAAAAGACTTGTTTTTCCTTGCTTAAGAACATTCATCAAGGTCATTTTGTGGTTTGAGCAAAGCCTCACCCTTTTAGTCTTTATTTGGCCATTTTGGCGTCTTTTTAGTAAGGCATTGTTCACTTGGTGTTTTTGGCCTTCTCACCACTGAAAACCAGTGGGTTTTCAGTGGTGAGGAAGATGGTTTCAAGTCACATATAGGGGAGGGACACCCCTCTCCCCCTTGTCCCTTGTTTGCCTTTGTTTTTTACCTAAAAAGTAGCATGTGTGCATGGTTGGTTTTAGCTTCATTTCAGAGTTTTTTTGAGTGTTTTGGAGCATGTTTAACCTCTGTTTTTGGTCGGTTTTATGGTCCTTAACATACCCCTTATGTTTGCTTTGAAATGCTCTCTTATGCCTAGAAGTATGCCATGCTTTGAGGCCATGTTTTCTCGCATGTTTTAGCTTAGTTTCATGGAGATACTAACATCATTTTGCCATGTATAAGGGCTGTGGGCCACTGTTTTTGTCATATTTAGCATGCTTGACATGGTTGTTTTGTATGAGGGCTTGTAAGCTTTGGGTAGGTGATCCGTGTACATGCATTAGATAGCCTATTTAGATGATTTGGGATCATTTGACATGCTATTTCAGACCTTAATCCATGCTCATATGTTTGTACTTGTCATCTCTTTTATGCTTTAAAGGTGTGTCCTTTTATGCCTAAGAATAGGTCTTGTGTATGCTTCCATGATTAATGCATTTTGGGGGTGCCATGTGAGGGGATTTGGGTGTCATTTTGCATACTAAAAATCTGTTTTTGGTTGTTAGATTCATGCCATAAGTGTTTGTGTAAGTGGTAGTAAGATGCTCTTTTTGGTGCCTTAGGTTTAGGCCCATGAACTTGCATGTTTGTATGGCATTTTGGTCATCATTTAGGGCTTGTTTTGCCACTGTTTTGGGGTGGTTTGAGGGCTGCCCCATTGAAGTTAAGGCCACCGTTGTATGTTCATTATATGCTTGATGCATGCTTGGTTCATCGAGTGTTGTAGTAGGTTGGTCCCATTGCTTGTTTGGCCCATGTTTGCATGCCACTTATACCTTGCATGCTCTAGCATTTTGCATGCCTATTGTGATAGTTGCATGACACTTGGTACGCCTTGCATCTTAGTCCCATTGTTGCATCATTTGAGCTATGTTGCATACATGCATTCCATGGCTTGGCTTGGGGATTGTCAAGCCAAGCATAGGGTCGAGAGGAGTTCACACTTCGAGTGGTGCAACTCGTCTCAATTCTGGGTCACCAAGACCTTTGACTAACTCATGATAAGGCCTTGGATTTCATTTGTTTGTTTGCATGCATTGCCATTAAAAGCAACCTTGGTTCCTTAGGCCATCATGCATCAAGATGCATAATTGATGGCCCAAGAACCAAGAGTCATACCTCCTTGAGTCCCCAAGCATGATAGGAGGTATTGGCCATGCTTACATGTGCTCAAAATCCATGCCATGCACTGCTGGTTTTCTGCTGCTGTCAAACTGTCCTCTGCAGGAACTTTCTGCCGACCGGCAGTACAATGTGCCGACCGGCACACTTTTTGTGCCGATAAACTCTACAAGAAGCCGGTGGTTAATTTAAGCGGCCGATGGCCATTCCCTCTGGCCGGTGGCATTTAGCAGCATGCAAAGAAGGTGTTCTGGGACTTTGGTAATTTTTGGAGAGGCAGGGCAGTAGAAACAGAGGCAGCAGTGCTACGGTGTGGGCTTTCCGGGCAAGTTGGATCGAGCATGCATCATTCGCGCATCCCGAGGCAGGGCTGAGGCCCCTTTTCTTTTATTTATTTGATTTAATTTTAATAATTAGAATTTTGTAATAATTTATTCATTTATTCTTTTGGACTGTATTATTATTCGATCCCTCCGAGTGAGGGCGTGCTTGTAATAAGTGTGTGTGAGTGGGTGCATGTCTTCCAACCCCCACTTCTTTCTTCCCTTTTACTTACCTGTTTTGATGGTAGATTAGGGCACGCTTATTTTAGCATACCTTATGCAATGCATGCGTGCATTCATGCATTTGTTTACATGCACCGGGCTCGGTACATCATACAAACTGCATTGTATTTCAAATTTAACTTGAATACGTGTTACTCGTGCATTTCACATGCCATCTTTAGGGTTAGCCAAGCCTGCTCTAAATTGCATCTTCGCCTGTGTTGCATTAGCCATTTAACATGAACTAGGTCATGCATGTTTGCTAACTAGTTTCTTGTTTTGGCACGGAGTACGATATAAGTATTTATGCTTTAGCATATCGCATGCGTGTGAATGTTAACATGACAGTATGCTTACCATGCGGCTAAGTGCTTATGTGATATAACTGCCTGAATACCTGTGGGTGGAGGTTGGATTGCTTGAGTTGGAATAACTCATTGAAATCCGTGTGTTAGCCTACTTGCGAGTAGCAAATTCTGAAACATTTTCAAAACAAACGGATATGCAGTGTTTGTTTCCAAATTAGGCAATCTAGTCTATACTTGTTTGCTGTGCGCATAACGTAGTAAAACTAGGCTAATAACCGGTATAAGAGCACGTAATGTTTTCAAAATTGGATATCACGGTTAGTAGAGGCCGGTCTTCGGACCGGGCGAAAGGGGGTGCTCATAGCTGACCTTCCCAATCGTACCCAAGCTCCCGAGCCAAGACATTTGGTGATGACGGACATGTGGCCTTCGGCGCCGAGTCAGGGTTTCCTAAATTCCCCATTTTAAAAATATTTAGGTGGCGACTCTGTAATCTGGCAAAGCAGTCCATGTTTGGCACTACTTTTCAAAAAATCTGTTTTTCTTCAAAACGATTTGCCAGAGGTGGACTCTTTGGTTCAGATTTAGAACCGCAACAACAAAAGGAGAGTCCGAGCTGTAGCGCGGGGTCCCACGCGGACGTGTTACAGGGTGCTCATAGCTGACCTTCCCAATCGTACCCAAGTTCCCTAGCCGAGGCAACTTTGGTGATGACGAACACATGGCCTTAGGCAACGAGTCATGGTTTCCTAAATTCCCCCAAAATAAATATTTAGGTGGCGACTCTGTATCTGGCAAAGCAGTCCATGTTTGGCACTTCTTTCTAAAAATCAGTTTTTCAAAAAACGATTTGCCGGATTTGGACTCTTTGATGATTCATCGGTCTTGCATTGCACTCTGCGAGATTAGATACAGGACCGTGACATTGAGTCCTGAACTGTAGTAAGCCCAAATGAACAAAACGGGATTCCCTCCCGGGACGTTCGGGGACGTCTACAGTACCCAATGAGACTTGAGGAGACCATTGGCGTCCTCAAAATCATAAGCAATGAGCGCATCCCCATTTGCTGACATGGCAACGCAAAAACCCTCAAATTCAGCTCCAACACAGGAGGGACAAGGCACAAAACTAAGATCATCCAGCACACAAAACTGGCTTGAAAACTCCGTCCCATCCTCCCATTTATTTTTACTAGCGTCAAACATGCAGAAACCAGCCTGGGTATAAATTCCGAGCCTGTGTCCCCAAGCAAAGTAGTCATGGATAGTATCACCACCAGATTTACTGAAGCTGAGAGGGTTGGGGAGGATTTCCCACTTTTTATCTCCTCCGTCAACAGGATTGGGATCAAAAACGTCAAAATGGGGCGCCTCAAGACCAAGTTCAAACAGGTATGAGTAGTATGAATGTCTGGAAAGAAGATAAATTTTTCCCTCAAGTGTGACCATGATAGGTCTAGGTTTGTAACCTGACAATATGGGAATATCACGGACAGGGACCAACAAACCCTCCTTTTTTGGATCAGTGGTGGGATCAAAGGCAAAAGCATCTAAACAGAAATTCTCTTTGCAAGAACCATCATTTTCATCAATTACAACATTCGCACCCCCAACCATGTACAATTTGGAATCCACAACCATACATCCCATTCCCGTCGGGGATCCACCGCTGGTGCTAGTGCAATTGCGAAAATCGCACACAAGTTCAAGATCAGCGCCACCTTTGCATTACTTGGTAACATTAAGACGCCATAGTACTTCAGGCGACTGCACATACATATACAAATCCTTCTTCGTCGCCATCCTAATCTGATCTGATCTGATCCTCCTCAAAATTTCTCACCGCCTGCCTGCGCGTTCTCAGAAACCCAGTCCAGAGATTGCGGTGCCGGCTTTGTGGGTGAGTTGCTGTAGAGAATGATCTTAGCTAGGGCTAAAAAGGGAGGGTCGATATTAGAATTTTTTTAAGTAATAATATTTATGATCTACTTCTCGTTTTAAGTAATAATATTTATGCTCTACTTCTCGTCTTTTAAATTATTAAAAAAGAGTGTAATTATCATTGTAATTTTTAAACAATTAAACTTTTGAGATTTAAAAATAATTTGTCTTGAAAAATTTAATATCTAAGTAAAAATTTTGCTATTAAAAAGTCATATATGTAAAATATAAAATTAAAATTTTCCTAACTATGCTAAACAATACGAAAATGTATCAAATATTTACAACAAAAATATGTTAGGTTAGATATAAGACTTTGAATTTTTTAGAAATAAGACGTTTAGTCAAGTTAAAGAGTATTTACATAAACACCACCTAAACTATTGTTATTTATCACTTTGACCCTTATATTAAAAAAAACGAACAAGCTAACTCTTAAACTATTGTCAAATATCATTTTAAGTCCTTAAACTAAAAAACATACAGATTGACACTATCAAAATGTATCACATACACCCCCCTCCATCCTTTAGTCGTGAGTAAATCGGGAGATTGAAAGACACGTGCCAATATTTTGGTTATTTTATAACCAATGTACTATTTAGCAATGAGTTAATTACATGAAAACCTCCTGAACTATAAAAACATACAATTTGATAGGGGTGAGCGTGATCCGGATTGGACTGGATTGGAGTAAAACCAGGACCAATCTGTTATCTACGGATCTTGAAAAATTGGAACCAATCTAATTCGTTTAAATCGTGGAATCAATTCGAACAAATCCATTTAAACACGGATTGGATCGCTTTAGGACCACGGATTTACATAATTAAATTAAATAACAAAATATATATATAACACTTGAATTTCATAAAAATATAAATATAGCACCATATTAGTTTCACAATAGCAACATGCATTTTCGTAATAACGACAAACTGTTCTAGAATTTAAACAACCATAAGAAAACTAGTTCCACCATAAGTATTTAGACCATTACAAATTAATACTAAAAACTAGCAAACAAAAGTAATAAAAGAAGATACTATACAAGTTCAGGTTTGGATTTAAGTTTTATATGAAATAAGAGAAGATACTATGTAGGAGGATGTATAATAAAAATATAGACTATTTGTATACGGTCCGGATCGGTTCCAATCCGGAACCGTGGGGTTCAATCCGGAACCAATCCGTGAACTACGGATTTTTAATTTTTCAATCCGGAACCGAACCACGAATTCAAAAAACCAACCCAAACCTACTGGATTGGACTGGACTAGATCGGATTACGGATTTCACGGATTCCTTGCTCAACCCTACAATTTGACCTTTTAACTATCAAAATGCCACACTCCTTGATATTAATGGAAAGAGTGATCTAACCAAATTCTCTCTCTTTGCAATACCTCACACACTTGTTTTCTTTTTGAAATCTATCAAAAACAATTACAATTTTTTATTTTATTTTATTTTAAATCCATTGAAAACCCTAATCCTACCACCTTACCTCTCCTTTTCATTTCAAAAAAATTCATGAAAAAATCATTTTATATTTTTTTATCACCCCACCTCTCACTGCATTTATAAAAAAAAAATTGCAAAAATCCTTATATATATATATATTAATTTTGTAATGATTTTTAATAGACTTCAAAGTAAGAGAGAGTTTGCAATATTGAAAAGATAAGGCAATTTGGTCATTTCACCATTTTCGTTAGCGGCATTAAGGGATGTATGACATTTTGATAGTTGAATGGTATAATTATATGATTTTATAGCTCAAATGGTATATTTTGATAGTTTAGAGGGTCAAAATGATACTTGATAATAATTTAAGGGATCAATCTGTACATTTTTTTAGTTTATGGGGTCAAAATGATACTTGACAATAGTTTAAGGAGTGTCCATGTAATTACCCCTTAAATTTACTAATAATTTGACATGTGTAACAAAATTAAATTATAATTTTTGAGCATGAAGTCATATCAATTATTTTAAATGCTATAGATTATATACAGAGTTAATTTTTTATTTAAATATTTTTTGAAAGGGCCATTATTAAAGAAAATTTTAAATCGTGTTATATTATATAAATAGCGCTAATTTTAAATATTAATCATTAAGATTTTTATTCAATTTACATAAGATATAGTAAATGACCATGCTTATAGGAAAATTAGCAATGCACCCCTTTAAATATTTTTGTAACGGTTTAAATCCATAAAAAATTTAGTTTCTGGTTAAAGTCCCTAGTTTTTAAATTTTACACATTTTTACTCTTAATATTTAGACCTATTTTAGAACACACATTATATGGTAACAGGAAGAGGTCGGACAAAAACACCAAGCCCAGTGAGAACTTCATGTAATAAAGGCATCAATTCTGGCACAAAAGAGCTCAAAGTCCGATCGATAGTATCATTTGTTATGTTAAGATCCTAGGTCACAAAAGACATCAAAGATTAGAAAAAATTGAAATGAAAAAAAAAATAATAATAATAAATGAAGGTGTTGGTATATGTCCATACATAATCTTTGACGTGTGTGACTGCATGTCTGTTATATTTTAGGAAAGACACGGGTGTATTGCTATAGTCAATTGATGGAGATGGTAGCTGTGACTGTGTTTGGGATAGCTGTGTCTGTGGTGGTTGCTGCTGCTGTGGGTGCACAAACATCTGTTGTTGTTGTTGTGGTTGTGGAGGAGGGAGAGACCCGAACTGCAGTGGAGGGAAAGAGACCCAAACTGCTATTGTTGTTGTTGTTGTTGTTGTTGTTGTGGTTGTGGAGGAGGCAACTGCTACTCATGCAATGACAGATGCCTGAACTGCAGCAAAGGCTCTTGGGAGGGCTGCGGCAAAGACACTTACATGGGCTACGGTGCAGACACTTGGCACTGTGGTGGCTGTAGAGATGGAAAGGACTGCCGTAGGGGCAATTGCCGTTGTTGCAATGATGGATGTCCGACTACAGCAAAGGCTCTTGGGGGGATTGCGGCGAAAACACTTGTACGAGCTTTGGTGGATGTATGGGTTGCAACATAGACATTTGGTGCTGTGAAGACCGAAGGGACAATTGTCCCAATTTTAGCGGGGACAACTGTTGTGGTGGAGACACTTGCACAGGTTGCGATGGAAGTGATGGAAGTAGTGTTTGGTTATGTTGGTGATGCAATATTATCTCAAACACCTTTCCGTGAATTCTTTCCATCCAAGGCCATCGAGAATTTTTTTTTTGGGTAAAAGCTTTAATCCTAACTTCTTGTTAACCATGTACCGCAACTGGCGATTTTGATGGTGTTTAACAAGAGAATAGGCAACTAGCCTATTCTCACATCTTGCATCTAGCGTCAACATGATTAGATGATTAATTGCATTCATCAAATGCCTGTATAACAAAAACCGTGAGAATCAATAGTAATAAAAACACTATACAATACTTAAAAAATCATAATTAAAGAAGTACTATACTTTTCAAATTTGTTGTATTTTTGTAAGTATCTGCACAAATGATCCAAACCAAAGGGAAGTTTAGACCTTTTAGATTTGAAGAGAGACTTGACCATGCCACAGAACTTGTCAATGTCATCCCCAAATGTCTTCTCGTACCACTCAGGATTTAGAGCTTTGCCCAACTTGGCATTTCCATTAACCAAGTAGACATTGTTTGCACAAATTTCTCCATGTGGTTGTCTCAATGTACATCTGAAGTATATGATGCCATTGAGTATATCCCTACAGAGTAAATGACAAAAAAAATTTGAATGAAAAGACAAAAAAACAAATGAATGAATTACTTGGAGAAATAGCAAAGATGGCATAAACATGCACTTACCCCAAGATGCCAATAAAAGGCTTACTCAGCCTTTCAGGATACTCAGAATCAATGAGAGGGTTTTTCTTCACCCAATCGTGTAGAGTTCCTTCTACCACCTCTGTGAAAAGTAACTTTTTGTCAACAAAACTACTTTGACACTTTCCAATTACTCTCAGTAAATATGAGTTGTAGTGACTCATCGCAAACTCGTACCGCCATTGTAAATCTTTTGATTGTGACTTAAGGTGGTATACCACTTTTATACTACTTTGTGTACTTCCAATGTAACCAATATACATGTTTGAATCCTCGATTTGTTTTCCTTCTGAAAATTGTTTTTCAAATGCTCTACCAGGCTAGAGTCATATAATTAAAACAAAATATATGGATAAAAAGTTATCTATACGATTATATGGATAAAATATTCTACAAAATGAAGGTATATGATGAAACATGCTATGGTATCTGGATCAACAGCCATCTTGAATCAAAATCAGCAACTCTAAAATGGGGTCACCCTCTGTAATCAATTAGAATAACAAACCACAATAAAGAGTTAACATATTGCTAGTGCTACCACTTAGTCTCCTAAATACAGGCCATTGACAAAGCCAGTAAACTATAAGTACAGTAAGGATATGAAGGCAATTAAATCTTCTCAATAACACATACAATGACAAGAAAAAATTAAAAGGTTCTGATTCAATAGACTGGCAAACGATCTAGCAGTTTTATTGCAAAAATAACAACCACGTCAGTTTCCCACATCACCAGCAGTATATGTAGCAGAGGTGAACTCATAAAACTAAACTAACAAGTAACAAATTACTCTACTAAACAATAACTGTACCACCAAAGTATAGACTGATGAATCCCATGAAAATGTTAGTGTCTTAAATTGTAATATCCCTACGGTTATCATCAGTTTTTCAGACTTGAGTGCACATACGAAGATGAATGCAGCTGCATGAGCTTAACTTAGAGAATCAAAGCTAAAAGAATCAATATATAGTAAAGAAACCTGATGCATGATTGCAGGGCTAAGAAGGTCAACTTAACATTCTGCGTTGATGTTTCAAGCTAAGATAGTCCAAGTGATTAGTCTTATCTCAAGGCCGATTAGAAGAAATGGACACAAGGTCTGGAATTTAGTATTATAATTTAAAACAGTTAAAAGTAAAATATAAATCTCTCTTTCTTAGGTCCACATAGGGGGGAACTTATTAGATCACCACTAGTCCCAAAAACTTAAGATGTTAGGAAATGAGCTCAATAATATACATCAAGCTCAAAAGCTTAAGTTGTCTGGAAATGATCTCAACAATGTATATCAAGCTCTCCAATAGGGACAAGTGACTTTTAGAATGCTGTCATATCAGCATCCATAGAGGAACAAAGCCCATTATATGGTTCACATTCATCTTAGCACCCTTATCTTCATCATAAATCTTGGAACCCTCTATTTCCAAGCCCCTCAAATTGGGTAAGCTTGGATGCTACCCAACAAAAGTAAAGGGTTCCAATCCTATTGACCAAAAAGATGTCAAACCTAAGGTAGAAAACAGCAACATTATTCAAAAAGGGATGTAAATCAAAAGATCAAGGCCAGTTCATTTATGGAAAACTCTTTGCCAAAGTAAACCTCAATGGAACACATACACACACAACAAATAAATGTATTTCAAATTGAAAATCAACCCATAAAAGAAGAGGAATGCAAAGGGCAAGTCATATAATATCTATTAAAAAAGGAATATCTCCATAAAATAAGAGAAAAGCAAGGGCAAGTCATATAATATCTAACTACATACATTCTATTTCCTCTCCTCTTACTATTGCAAAGAACCAATTGCAACATGATGCCAAGCTCGGTTGATGAAAACCATAAGAAAACAAAAGAAATAAAATTCAAACCAATGGCTCAAATTTTCCATTGGCTTTCTTCCCCCGAACTTTCTCAACAACCCTTTTTGTCTCAATATTCAAATTTTATAGTAGATGTAATATTATATATCATCTGAGATTATATTGTATCCCATTGTACTAAATCAAAAAAAATATGCATGTATAGATTTTTTTTCTATTATTTAAATACGTTTATGTCTAAATTGGGCTGAGCTAAGTAGGAGACTTCTTTGGTAATTGGGCCGCGAGACGAACCGAGGTAAAAGCAGATTTACTTCGATCTAAAAGGCTAAGCAGGTATGGGCCGAGCTAGCTAGGCACTGTGCTTGGAAGAGCTGAGCTATCTTGGCCTTATGCGTTGAAGCACCGAGCTAACTCTTACCTCGTGCTTGGTTAGCTCGGTGTTGAGTGAACAGCCCAGTTGGAGTATGTCAAACCGAGGAACACGCAGTGAAAGGAAGAACCGAGCTAGTTACAGTTCGGTCTAGTCTGCGACTTTAGCATGACCATGTTAGCTCGGTTATATTGACATCCAACCGTGGTAAAACCATCTCACTTGGTTTAAGCAGTGAGGGGGGTGTTGAAGGATAAGCATTATCTTTCAGGAGTGTGATTCCTAGGAGGACTCTACATGGAGGAATAAGAGTCCTACTAGGATTGTGCCACGCGGAACCTATAAAAGCTCATAACATCACCTATGGAGAGGTAACGCAACTTTGATTCTCGAATACACAGAGCTTTTTGCCTATTTGTCTATTTTTGCTGACTTAGGCATCGGAGAGGTATCCGGCACACACCCGCCGGCTAGCTCACGTTTGTGTTTTCAGGGGGTGAAGCGACGACGTTTGGAGGAGCGCAGACTTGATCAACAGGATTATACAAGAAGATTATTTCTTGCTCGTACAATTGGTGCCGTCTGTGGGGACATCAGAAAGAACAAAACCTCTTGATCAAGTTTTTCCTCTCTAATTGGAAGTAATGGCGCACAATGAAGATTTGCCATAGTCCGCCATCGACGGACAAACCCCAGAGGGGGGTGGGAGGCGCGAAGGTTTGCCTTCTATCCCTCCCATGGCAGATTTGGAGCCTGTAATAACCCCGACCTCCGATTAATGCTAATTCATGATTAATTATGCTTAACAGTAATTTAGAAGGAATCCGGAATTAATTTGCATATAATTGCATTATCTTTGTGTTTCTATCTGTTTGCCATAAAATGATCTGTTCATGTTTCGACTTTGAACTGCGAATTGAAAGCCTTATCGGCGCCCGAGTCCGAAATTGATTAGTGTTTTAGACTAGTTAGAATATATGTGATTTTATGGTAGGTTGAATTAAAATTCGATTTGGAATGTGTAAATTAGATTAAATAATGTTGAATTGCATTAGTTTGCCTAATTACCTAATTGCCAATTAGTGGGCCACTTCTAGGAGCCTTGTTTGGAACTTATTGTGCATCATTCTATCATCCATTTCTTGACCAAACCGTGGGGGGAGAGCTAGAGATAGGAGAAATTTTGGTTTCAACAAAATTCCTTGGAGAATTGGAAGAATTGAAGAGTAGTTTGCATATTTGAGCTTCTAGGCTTGGAATTCAAGACCTAAGGTAGGAGAATCATCTTCTTGATTATGAATTTAAGATTAATTCATGCATGGTTCATGAGACATTAGTGATTTAAGTCATGAATTGGTTGAAAATGTTGAATTGAGGCTTAAATCATGCATGCATGTTCATATCTTAGCATTTTGAAGTGCCTTCATGGAAGTTCTTGCATGCAAGCCCAAATTCTAGCCTTAGTCCATGAATTCATCATGATTTTAAGCTCAATCTTACATTTGGTCATGTTTTAGAGCAGTAGATTTAAAATGAACACTTGCATGTTAAGCTCTTGTTTTGTTCTTGAAGTTGTATTTGAAATTGTGTTTTATTGACTCACCTTTGGGCTTTGATTTTACAAATTGATCTTTGAAACATCTTATACTATGAGTTTACAAGTGTTTTCCAGAAAATGGGCCCAAAGGGTTAAGATTTGAGGTGTTGAATGCTTGGTTTGAGCTTGGGAGGCAAATCTGGAAATTCCAGAATTTGGCTTCCTCGCTCAAGCAAAGTATTCCACGCTTGAGCGACCATCGTTTGTTCAGAGATTCGCTCGAGCGAAGTAATGGTCTCGAGCGTAAATTGCAAGCTCTCACATTTTTGGTGCACGCAGACGCACACTTAAGCGACGAGACCTACGCTCGAGCGAAGAGCTATGTCTCACGCTCGAGCGAGCACCGAGAGAGCATTGAGCGTAAAATTTCAACAACCAGTACTTTTGCATTTTTATAGACCGCTCGAGCGAAGGAGTCTATGCTCGAGCGACCCCTCTGTTTTGACAAGCTCGCTCGAGCGAAGGAAGCCACGCTCGAGCGAGACCCCTGTTTTCAGCAAGTTTTGAAAAATGTTTTCCAAGGCATCTTTACATCCTCATTTCATCCTAGGCATTCCTAGGCCATGTTTAAGACTCTATAGTAAGGATTTAAGGTTAAAAACACACTAAGAACCAACGACGTAAGTTTTGTGCAAGTAGAATGCGTGTTTCAAGTGTGTGTCCGTTATGTGTTATGTAGGTCACGTACCGCGTATCGTGTGATCAATCTGCTCCGTCTGTCTGTTTCAAGGCCAACTGTGAGTAATAACTTAGTAAAGTTATGTTCAACTGTATCTATTTTCTTTGTGATAAAATAAGATCTGTTTTCCGAAATGATATGTTCTGTACAATGAATGATTGTTCAATTTCTGATATGTATTCGTGACATCCTTAGCATCATGTGATATCTATTGACTGTTACCCGGTATCGGAGGTTCCTTTATGGAACTTATTTCTGTCCGCACTCTGTTACCCGTACCGGAGGCCCTGTCACGAGGGCTCAGCTTCTGTTCTATTACCCGGATTCGGAGGTTCCTTCATGGAACTAGTTATTCGTAACCTCACGTATATACGTTCTGTTCTGTTATGTTATGTTCTGTTAATGCTAATGGATGTATCACATAAACTTAATCATGACTTATGATTTCTGTCTGTATATGATCTGGACAAATGATGAATTTGATACAAATTTGAATTATGATTTCTGAATCTGTACGAACTCATTCATTGAAAACCTTTACTCTGTTATTATTCACTGGGCTTTCGCTCACAGTTTATATTATGTATGTAGGTGAGCCGGCACATGACCAGGCCAGAGTTGATGGCCTTTTGTTTTGCTTTTGTCAGCCAACTATTGTGCCTCCCGAGGAGGTTCCGAACGAAGCCTAATGCCGTGGCTGTTTTTGTATTCATGCTAATCTTTGTGTATGCTCTGTGAAGTCAGGTCTTGAGAAGTACATTCTGTAAATACCTTGTAAATATTGTGTATCCGGACTGGCATGTTTATATATATAGAAATAAGTTTTGAAATCTTCTGTCCTATGTACGTTATCACAGCTCATTGGACCTTGTCTATTTTGTATTATTGCTTCCGCAGCCCCTTATTACTTGCTAATATCTTCAGAGGCCTTTGGTAATCCACGGATTACTGGCCGGTTACGGTGCTAAACCTACAGGAGCGGGTTTGGGTCGTGACAGAGCCCCAGTGACAGAACCCCCAGAGGGATGCAAGGGGGAGGTGGACTAACAGCCCCCGTCACTCTCAAAGTCCAGAAAGACAAAGGCGGAGGATTGATCCTCAAGTTTTGGAGGATCGCGTAAAGGAACAAGACGAGTTAATAAGGAAGACAACTGTGGACATAGAGTGTGAAATGCCAGATCAAAGGAAAAGGGGTGGCGACATGAGAGGGGCGCAAAAGCAACACGCCCCCTCGCCACTTAGAAGATCGTGGTAGGCATACCACGCCATCGCAAGCAGAGAGTAGGAGCCTGAGAACAGGCGACACTCAGTCAAGAACTCCCAAGACTCGTTACTCCAGATCTAAGAGAACGAGAACTGAGAACTGAGAGGTCACATACTGAAGGAAGCACCTATCGGCCATCGCGCACACACCAGACGTCATCCAGGCAAACGAAGTTGCCTAGATCATCTGATTTGCGAACTGTGCTGGAAGAAAGGGCACGATGGAAGGAAGATAACAGGGCGCGCGACCCGTGCAGAGTTTCGGCCCTTCAGCGGTTGGCTCCTCGGACGCTTAGGAGCGTCGAGGTAGGAATGCCGATGCCGTGCCTTGCTTACGAACCAACAGATAAAGCATTAGCAAGGCTGCAGACCTCACCGTTCGTTCTGGCAATTGAGAATGCACCACTACCTGCGGGCTTTCACCAGCCCAAATTCACCACTTATGAGGGGAAAACGGACCCCTACATGCACTTTCACCACTTTCGCCAGGTTATGGCAGTGTACCGGCGAAACGAGGCTTTAATGTGCATCCTGTTTCCGTCCAGCCTAGGCGACCTAGGTCTAACTTGGTTCGAAAGGCTACCAGAAGGCAGCATCGCCTCCTGGGCACAATTGGCAGAGGCGTTCGTGACAAGGTTTAGAACGAACACCAAGACACCAGTGGAGATCGATCAGCTACTCTCCGTTGACATGGGCGACAAAGAGACATTGAGGTCCTACAACAGTCGTTATTGGGAGACCTTCAACCAAATTGGGGATTGTCCTACAAACCTCGCCATAGCACAATACAAACGGGGCCTGCCAGTCGGCAACAAATCGAGGGATTCCATCACTATGACACCCCCCTCACGATTGAGGCCTTAATGGAGAGAGTGCACCAACATATTCGTGTGGAAGAGGATGGCGCCCGTGCTAAAGCGAAATCTGGCACAACAACAATACCAGATAAAAAGACTTTGGCAAAAGTCAACACGGTAGAACAACCAGCAGGAATGGGCGTGGTAGATGGGCTAACAAAGAGGATCTAGACAAAAGGTGGCTAAGAGTTGACACTGCCATTACCACGGTGTTTAAAAAACCAATCTACTGAATTCTCAGCGAAATACGCGATGAACCTTTCGTCTGATGGCCAGCTAAGTTAGGAAAAGCACAAAAAGACTATGACGAAGGATCCTGGTGTACCTTCCATAATGAAAAGGGGCACCGCACAGAGAATTGCACGCCGTTGAGACAGCACCTGGAGGAGTTAGTGGCAGCTGGGCACTTGGACAAGTACATAGAAGGAAGGACACAGCCAGCCCCCCAGAACTACGACAACCCAGACAGAATGCCGATCGACGCCCTACCTCAAGGCGTGATTAACGTAATACATGGGGTATTCGAGCCTGAGCGAGTATGTGAGCTCAGGGGAATAATCAAAAAGGTTGAGCACTTAAGGGAGGTATTAAGTGCACAACCAGCCATAAAAAAGAGGAAAACAGAAGCCACGAATGTCATATCTTTTTTAGACAGAGACTTAGCAAGGATATATTGCCCTCACAATGATGCACTGGTCGTCACACTCCGCGTCAAGGACTACAACATCAAATGGATTTTGATCGACCAAGGAAGCTCGTGTGAGATAATGTATTACGAAACCTTCAAACAATTGAAACTGGAGGACAAAGACTTAGCGCCTGCAACATCTCCCCTAATCAGATTCAACTCAATGCCAGAGTGGCCAGTGGGCAAGATAATCCTCCCAGTCAGAGCAGGAAGCATGACGAAGCAAGTGAAATTTTGGGTATTAAAAGTCCCTTCCACTTACAACATTATCTTGGGAAGGATATGGTTGCACGCCATGCGATCGGTAGCATCAACTTACCATCAAGTATTGCAGTTCCCCAACGAAGCCAGAGTAATTGAAGAGGTATTTGGAGACCAAATTATGTCCAAACAATGCTTCGTCACAGTAAATGGCAGCCGCGCTGCCAAGGGATATGTACAGATGGTGGAAGAACCTGAGAGCAATGAGTTGTTCGCAGATGTTGGCAAAGCGGCTGAACAGAAGGCAGTAGAAGACTTGGTACAGGTAAGGATAGATGAAAAAGACCTAGAAAAGTTCTCTTTGCTCGGCTCATCATTGTCCAACACTGAGAGAATAGAGGTTATGAAGTTTTTAACCTCTAACATCGAAGTGTTCGCCTGGACGCCGTATGACATGCCTAGCATTGACCCAAACTTCATCTGTCACCAATTAAATGTCCACCCAACTGCAAGGCCAATCATACAGTGCACTCGCAGATCAGCATTCCACCACGCCGAGATAGTGGCGGAAGAAGTGGGAAACCTTCTAGAGGCAGGAGCTATCAGAGAAGTGCACTATCCCAAGTGGATATCCAATACTGTGGTGGTGCCAAAGAAGACTGGAAAATGGCGTGTCTGCGTGGACTACAAAACAGTCAACAAAGCATGCCCAAAGGATAGCTTTCCCTTACCGCGGATTGACCAACTGGTAGACCTAACAGCAGGACACAATCGACTTAGCTTTCTTGATGCGTACAGAGGTTACCATCAGATCCCTGTGTATGAACCAGACCAGGAGGTCACATCCTTTATAATGCCAAGAGGACTGTATTGCTACAAGGTCATGCCCTTTGGCCTAAAAAATGCAGGGGCAACATTCCAGCGGATGGTCACCAAGATGTTTGAACCATTGTTAGGCAGAACAATGGAGGCATACATCGATGACATGGTGGTGAAGATCAAGGATGAGAAGGACCATCTGAAGGACCTAGATGAAATGTTCGAGATACTGAAGAAGAACAAGTTGCACCTAAATGCATCCAAGTGTGTGTTCGGCGTAGGATCGGGCAAATTCCTAGGCTTCCTGGTGACCAACCGGGGTATAGAGGCAGACCTCTCCCAGATCAAAGCAATTCAGGATCTAGAGAGGCCCAACTCAGTAAAAGAAGTGCAGCATCTCACTGGTATGGCAGCTGCGCTCAACCGGTTTATAAGTCGGTCGTCAGACAGATGTCGACCATTCTTCCAAGCACTAAAGGCCAAGTTTGAGTGGGATGAAGAATGTGACCGCGCCCTAGAAAGCCTGAAAGAATACATGTCTTCTCCACCATTACTAGTAACCCCAATACTTGAAGAAGAGCTCCTTTTGTACCTGGCAGTTTCACAGCACGCCGTCAGCGCGGTGTTGGTCAGAGCGGAAGGAATCCAACACCTGCCCATCTTCTATGTCAGCAAGACCTTGCTGGGCACAGAAACCAGGTACTTGCCACTGGAAAAACTTGGCCTTAGCTCTGATGATGGCCTCTAGGAAACTGTCGCATTACTTCCACGCCAACACCATAATCGTCCTCTAAGCTTTTCTATTAAAAGATTTGTTTGAGAGGGCAAACTTTTCTGGGCGAATCTTAAGTGGGCAGTGGAGTTGGGACAGTTTGACATCAAGTTTCAACCCAGAACCGCAATAAAAGCCCAAGCTTTGGCAGACTTTGTAGCAGAGTTCACACCAAGAAGTCACCACATCTACCCAGTTGACTTGACTGGTACAACCGAAATGGGGATAGAAAGCGCCGCAGGAAATGCGCAACCCCTAATACAGGATGCCCAACCACATCCCAAAACAGACCGGAGTGAAGAAAGGGAGGAAGAAACAAACCATGCTACACCATGCAAAGACTCATCAACAAGTAAAAACTTGGCACAATCAGATAGTGAGGGGCAAATAGAAAGTGTGGACTTGGAAGAAAATACTAACAACGCTCATGACCCCAAGGCATCATCCGATCCTGTGGAAGCTGTTCGTTGGAGAGATGTGGAAGCTCTCGTGGATGGAGCATCCAACAGGCACGGTGCAGGACTTGGCATAGTCCTTGTCTCACCAGATGGCCTAACAGTGGAACAAGCAGTCAACCTTGGCTTCCCAGCATCAAACAACGAAGTGGAGTATGAAGCGCTTCTGGCAAGACTAAAATCAGCACACTACATGAAGGCCACCGAGCTAATGGTCTACAATGACTCACAGCTGGTGATAAACCAAATTTCAGGCGACTACGAGGCAAAGGATGAAAGGATGGCTAAGTACTAAGAGTTAGTCAGAAAAGAGATCATGAAATTTGAAGTAGTATGGATAGAGCAGATCGGCAGGGGCGAAAACAGTAGAGTAGACGAGCTAGCAGGCTTTACTTCGATGGCAGATACATCCATTCCACATCTGTTACTGATTGATTACTTACCAAGACCCAGCATTGAAGAACCCAAAGTAGAAGAGGTATGTTGCGCCGAATTAGGCCTTTCATGGATGGATCCCATTATAATGTTCTTAAAAGACGACGTCTTACCCGAAGAGAAGAAAGAAGCCAACAAAATTAGAGCAAAGTCGCAGCAATTTTGGCTCTCTCCCGTCAATGGCCTTGTACAAAAAATCTTTCACAGAACCTTACTTGAAATGCGTCCATCCCAGCAAAGTTGAGGCATTCTTGTTCGAGATACACGAAGGCGTATGCGGAAGCCACCAAGGGGGAAGATCATTGGCCTACAGAGCAATTTCGCAGGGATATTGGTGGCCTTACATGCAAGCGGATTCAAAGAAATATGTCAAGAAGTGCGAGAAATGTCAGAAGTTCGCACACCAAATACATCAACCAACCAGAGAGCTTCTACCATTAACTAGCCCATGGCCCTTCGCAATGTGGGGCTTGGACATAGTAGGACCACTTCCAACGGCACCCGGCAACAAAAAGTTCTTTCTTGCAGCGACAGGCTACTTCACAATGTGGGTGGAGGCAGAAACACTAGCATCAATAAAGGAGAAAGATGTGAAGAAGTTCATCTGGCAGAATATCATCATCACTCGGTTCGACATACCAAAAGTGCTAATATCTGACAACGGCACTCAGTTCGATGGCAAAAGTTTTTAGAGGCTTTTGTGAAGAGTATAAGATAGAATTCTACAATTCTACACCGGCATACCCCCAAGCAAATGGCCAAGCGGAAGCGTCAAACAAAGTCGTCTTGGATGGATTGAAGAAAGGGCTGGAAAAAGCTAAAGGCAAGTGGGCTGAGGAGCTCCCTCATGTTTTATGGGCTTACCGTACCACACCTCGGCGGTCTACTGGAGAAACACCTTTTTCCTTGGCCTATGGCATGGAAGCGGTAATCCCACTGGAAGCCGGCCTCCCCACAATTAGAAGTGAAAATTTTGATCCAGACTTAAATGGAGAAGCCATAGCATTGAAGCTCGACCTTGCAGAAGAAAGAAGAGAAAGAGCACTGGTTCACATCGCCTCATACCAGCAGGAGTTATCCAGAAAATATAACAAGACAGTACATCCAAGGCAATTCAAGATTGAAGATTAGGTGCTGCGCAAAGTAATGGGAAACACCTTGGTACCCGGAGATGGCAAGTTAGGGCCCAATTGGGAAGGACCTTACAAAGTGGTTAGATTAGCAGGAAAAAGGGCATACCACTTGGAAGATGAAGACAGCAAGGCCATTCCCAGGCCGTGGAACACTGCCAATCTCAAACTGTTTTATTTTTAGCTTTCCTTTAAAACGTACTTGTAGTTTTTCTTTTTTCAATAAAACAAGTAGTTTCTTTTTTAGCACAAATTGTTTTATTCTGTAAAAATAGTTTTAGCATACTAGGGGCAATGAAATCAGAGTTGGCCGGAATAACCAACTTTGAGCTCTCTTTAGCTAAGATTAGGATCTGGGCTGAAGAGGTTGGCTAGAAAAACCAACACTTTTCCTAAGCCGAGGATAAGAATCTAGGCTGCAGGACGTTTGGCAGGAATAACCAAACACTCCGCTCCAGGTTGGCAGGAATAACCAACTTTGAGCTCTCTTCAGCTAAGATTAGGATCAGGGCTGAAGAGGTTGGCCGGAAAAACCAACACATCTTCTAAGCCAAGATAAGAATCGAGGCTGCAGGACGTTTGGCAGGAATAACCAAACACTTCGCTCTAGGTTGGCAGGAATAACCAACTTTGAGTTCTCTTCAGCTAAGATCAGGATCTGGGCTGAAGAGATTGGCTAGAAAAACCAATTTTTAGTACTCTTCAGCCGAGATAAGGATCAAGGCTGAAGAGTTGTTGGCTAGAAAAACCAACTTTTAGTACTCTTCAGCCGAGATAAGGATCAAGGCTGAAGAGTGGTTGGCTGGAAAAACCAACTTTTAGTACTCTTCAGCCGAGATAAGGATCAAGGCTGAAGAGTGGTTGGCTGGAAAAACCAACTTTTAGTACTCTTCAGCCGAGATAAGGATCAAGGCTAAAGAGTGGTTGGCTGGAAAACAAATTTTAGTGATCTTCAGCCAAGGTAAAAATCTAGGCTAAAGAGGTTGGCAGGTATGACCAAGTAGATTACAAGGTTAAGACCGAGGTAGGTATCTCGGCCAGAAAATGTTATACTTCATTCAGATTGCAGTTAGAAAATAAATACAAGCATGGCAGTAAACCGAAACAATAGTTAAAACAAAAGAAGCCTTTCATTCAAAGTTCAAAGTTAGAGTTACAAAGGAGCGGAACTGCAGCCCGGTTACAGTTTCTTTCCAAAAAGTAAAAAGAAAAAACTACAAGATCAAGCGAACAGGTCGTCAAGATCCGCATCCAGTTCAACTCG
>JAPPVO010008042.1:0-44601 GCA_030407325.1 Camellia japonica
AATGCAACTTTTGTTCCCTGATTACACAGAGCTTTTGCCTATTGGTCTTGCTTACTGACTTAGGCATCGGAGAGGTTTCCGGCACACACCCGCCGGCTAGCTCACGTGTGTATTTTCAGGTGTTTTAACGACGTCGTACGGAGGAGCGCAGACTTGGTCAACAGGATTATACGAGAAGGTATATTTCTTTCCCGTACAAAAGTGTAAGAAACACAATGACACAAATAACAAAACATAAGGACTATGGTGTAATGATCCCATTTCGAATCGCATAACAAATAACCTCTTTCATTAATCAATCATTAAGTCAATCGATAGTTTTTAATGATATTTTTAATTAATAGATTTGGTAATTTCATTGTTGTAAGGAAGAATAGTTAAGAATTTTCTTCTTTTTTTTGTCAATTCTGTTAAATGACAAATTCTAGCAAAATGAAATTTGCAATTTTCAAAATTTCAAGAAATAATTCACTTTGCTTGGTTAGAGTTTTTTAAAAATACTTTTCAGAAAATTCTACTTTTTTTGTTTTTATTGTTTTTTGTTTTTACTAAATTTTTTTAATATTTTAAGTAATTTTTTTAATATTTAAACATACCTAACATAAATATACCTAAAAAGTAAAAAATTTGTGAAAAAAACTTTTAAAAATTCACTAAATACCAAAATTACAAAAAAAAAAAAAAAAATACAAGAATTCAGTATATTTTTTATATTTTTATGTATTTATTAATTTTTTAAAATATTTTTTCACAATTTTTTTACTTTTTAGATGCATCTAAGTAAGATGCATCTAAAAAAGTAAAAAAATTGTTTAAAATTTTAAAAATATTTACTAAAAATAAAAAAATATGAAAATCAAAAAACTTAATCTAAAAAACTCAAATCAAACACACTGATTTGTATTTTAAGTAAATTTCAAGAGACGTGTTTATAATTTTCTGAAAAGAAAATGATTGTTTTAGATGATTGGAATTTTCAAAGTACTTTTTCTTTATTGTGAGTTGCAAAATTAAAGTAAATGGCAAATCTTAAACAAGAGAAGAATCTATTTATTTTACTTATTATTGTAGTTAAGTGGAACAATGATAAATCTTACAAGAATGAGGAAAAATAAGAAAATGTGGGCTATCCTATCCTCATTTGGATCAATATTGGGTTTAGATAAAGTACCCATGGGTTTCATAATTTGGACCTAGATCAAAATAAAACTCCAGAGGGCCCAACTTGCAGATTGTGGGCTTATTTTGGATTTAACTTGATAGTTTGAATTGTTCATTTTATAGGGTGGTTAAATCGATTATTTGAAAAATTAGGTTGTTCATAAATCAAGAGCTACTCGATTGAATCATATTTATCTAAAAACTAACTAATGAATAGTGTAATTTTGAAAATAGTCCGCCTATTTTTTCAAGCAAATGAGATCCGATCAAATAATTACTACAATGTCTGATCAATAAAATGTTTTCGCATATATAATCTTTTCGGAAAGTTATACAAAATAAACGATTAATTAAAATAAAACACGTGGTGGGCCTTATAAAGCAAACTGAACCATCCAGTTGCTCCACTCCAACTGGAAAGGAAGAAGCCTGGAGCTATGGAGAAACATTAGACTTGGCTTACAAGCAGGAATTGATTCTTTGATCCTAAAATTAAATGTATGGAGAATATCCAACCTTAATCTTCTGTCTCAAGACACTCAACCCTCCACCTCACTCATAAACAATATCATTTTTGTAGGCAATAATGGCATGTTTTGGGTACATATTCTTTTCCCTCTTGTCAGCCTATATTCTTCTAATGGTGCCATTTTTTACCCAAATTTACTTCAAACTTTAAAATTAGTGGTAATTTTAGAGACTGTTGAACTAAATTTACATAAAATATGCAACTAAATAGTTTTCAAAATATATGATTGAACTTGGGAAAATAACAACAAAGTGGTATAGGAAAAACAAAATTACAAAATCATGAAAAGTATAACATTTTAATTATTAAAGTGTATAAATTTTACCATTGATTTATAATTATTTTTCCTGTCCCACTTTGTTGTTATTTTCCCATTGAATTTATATCAATCCTTAATGCAATTTCAACAACACCATAGAGTGAGAAACAAAAATTTCTAAGTATGATTGAATTACTTAAAATATGAGACACAATGGGATGATCTAGGGACAAATGACCTTGTATCATTAAAGAATTTCATTTGGAGAAGTAAAGTGTAATTTACCATAGGAGCCCAACTTCTCTCCAATTGTGAGAGAAATCTCTAACAATTAAATTCAGGTCTTATGAGTATGCTACAAAATCTATTTTAAAGTTCATTCTTAAGTTTCTACTTATAGATCATTCATGAAAAAAAATTAACTAATTTAATCGTTTTAGTTATATTTAAAAATAAAATTTTATTAACATATGCCCTTAAAACACATGTTAAGATACTTTGTTTGTTTGTACATTATGTATGAAAGTGAGTATAATAAAAAATATAAAATACTTTTAAACTTCCTTATCATGTGTACATGTTAACAAGATCCTTAATCAATATTATATTATTATTATTATTTGGTTCATTTTCAATCTAATCATCAAATTAGAATAATTTCACAAAACCGAATTCTAGTAATATTACCATTAGTGGATAGGACACCATATCCAAAATTCTTGAAGTCTTCATGAGCTAATCTAATCAACTTTTTGACACTGTGCCCACTAAGCATTGAATGATGCAAATTGCAAAATGAATTAGAAGTAGAGTTGGATTCGATCGAAAATGTTCTCTCTCTCTCTCTCTCTCTCTGATGAGTGTGCTTTTGCGCCAAGAAATCACGGGAAGCTCTGGTTTGAATGCTAAACGACCCATCTTCTTGATCATATTAGACAAAACCATGAAAGCTTTCTGAAATAGCTGCATTTTGATGAATTCACTCTTCATTTAATTATTGTTTTGAAAAACAATGGAAACACTAATCAATTGTAGAGTTTCCAATTGGGTTTTCTGTGTCTAGATTTTGATTGAGTTCTTTTTTTGTTTTGTCTTTGTTTTGATCCATACATGAAAACCCATCTCTACCCATGTTTCAGAATTTGTGTTTTCATTGTTGTTTTTGAAAAACAATTGTAAACCTCTCAAAAGGAGAGCTTCCATTGGGATTTCTTTGTCACCTTTGTTTCTCTCTCTAGATTTTGATGGGTTCTTTTTGTGTTTGTCATTGTTTTGATCAATCCAAGAAAACCATTCTCTGTTTTCTTTGGAACCCATGTTTCTGAATCAGTTCATGCACTTGTTGAAATCAATTCACACGTTCAGAAGGAAACCCCTTTTTGATTTATGTTTTGACACTTCAATTTTGTCGATTCGATTGGAGTCTTTTTCAAGCCAGAAAATTCTCAATCAAGGACAAAATTTCAATGGTAGTGTCCTGTTTCAATTCATTCTTGAAATCAATTGACACATTGAGAAGGAAAACCTCTTTTGATTGTGTGTTTTCACACTTCAATTTCACCATCTCGTCGATTCCAAGTCTTTTTCAATCCAGAGAACCTCAACAAATCACAGAATTTCAATGGTAGTGTCCTGTTTCAATCCATTTCATCGATTCCAAGTCTTTTTCAAGCCAGAGAACCTCAATAAATCACAGAATTTCAATGGTAGTGTCCTGTTTCAATCCATTTTCAATTCATTCTTGAAATCAATTCACATATTGAGAAGGAAAACACCTATTGATTGCGTGTTTGACTCTTCAATTTCACCATTTTGTCAATTTCAAGAATAGTAATGTCCTGTTTTAATCCATTTCGACTAAAAAAGTCCAAGGAGAAGCCATTACCAATCCCTCCCACGTCGATCACCCAAATGAACTCCGATTCGGAGAACATGGAAAGGAAGAGATTTGATAGTTTGGAGACATGGTCAATGATCCTGGATTCTGATAATGTTGAGACTTGGGAGGCATCAAAGGAAGATCAAGAGGAATGGACTGCTGATCTTTCACAGCTGTTCATTGGCAACAAGTTTGCCTCGGGAGCACATAGTCGGATTTACCGGGGAATTTACAAGCAGAGGGCAGTTGCAGTGAAAATGGTGAGGATCCCAAGCCATAGAGAGGAGACCAAAGTTTTGCTTGAACAGCAATTCAAGTCTGAAGTTGCCTTGCTTTCAAGGCTCTATCATCCCAATATAGTGCAGGTGAGGCTTTATATGCACCAATTAAAGAGAGTGAAAAGTATGCTTTATGTGTGGTTTTGCTTTGGTTTTATGGTATTAGTTTTGAAAGCATATGTTTCTTAAAGTAGAAAACCAATAAATCATAAACTAAAATCAGTTGAATAACATTCGAGACTAGTTTAGTTGGGCAGAGTTCTCACACTTTACTAGGAGGTTAAGAGGTCTTCCTCTCTCTCATGCTACGGCCTCCAATGTTTTTAAAAAAAATGAGATCTTAAAGTAGTGTTTGGTTTACAGGAACAAAGGTTGGAATGGAATGATCATTCAAACGACAAAATACCCATTCCCATGTTTGGTTTGGTAAAAAAATGAAGAAGGGGACATTCCAAATGGAATCACCATTAAAGAATGGTCATCCCATTAAGAGGCCAAAGAATAGCCATTCCATTCTTGCCCGAAATCATAGTGAACCTCTAGCCTCATGTTGTAATTTTGAATTCATAAACTTTTTGAAATCTGCAACACATTTTCTTTTCTTAGTTTTTGCTTTTCGAAATTAGACCAACCGGCTTGTAAGACTAAGTTTACCGGTCAATATAATTCAACAATATTTAAAAAAATTATGTTCTTGCAGTAATTTATGCATTGTTAAGTTAGTAATGACCTTTTCTTTTTCCACAGTTCATCGCAGCTTCCAAAAAACCTCCCGTGTACTGCATCATCACAGAATACATGTCACAAGGAACTCTAAGGATGTTTCTCAACAAGAAACAGCCATACTCACTTTCAACCGAAACAATTTTGAGGTTAGCCCTTGATATATCGCGAGGAATGGAGTATCTTCATTCACAAGGCGTGATCCACAGAGACCTCAAGTCAAATAACTTGCTTCTAAATGATGAGATGCAGGTTAAGGTTGCAGATTTTGTACATCATGTTTGGAAACACAATGCAGAGAATCAGAAGGAAACATGGGTACTTACCGTTGGATGGCCCCAGAGATGATTAAAGAGAGAGCTTACACTCGAAAAGTTGATGTGTATAGCTTTGGGATCGTGCTGTGGGAGCTCATGACAACTTTGCTTCCCTTTCAAGGAATGACCCCCGTGCAGGCTGCGTTTGCCGTGGCTCAAAAAGTTAGCATTTTCTATATGTATCATTTTACTTTTTCCCTAAAAATTTGGCTATGTAATTGTTTCTTTGCTTTTTGAAGTATTTTAATGTTTTTGATAAGTTTATATTCACTAAAAATAATGTTACTCGAGCTTGACCAATTATCAGCTCGATTAAATCTTGTTTAAGATCAACTTAAAAAGTAAACAAGTCAAATTTAAATACATTTTGAAATTTGTTAAGTTTTAATAAATTTCTACTTGGCTCGACTCATTTACAACTCAAATTGCCATTCTTATGAAGTAAAACAACATAGATGAACTGTTGTTCGAGTCTGGTTTATTCATTATTTCCTCATTTAGGTGATTACTTATCCAAAAAAAAAAAATTTCCTCACTTAGATGGCTCTTGTTTTCTTACTGATATTATCCATTATGCATCTTATTATCTACTTCAATTTTTTTCATTTGGATTCTGTTAGTTCCATCACTTGGAAACATACATGATCCTTAAAAACCTTCTATTTATGGCATTGGCAGAATCAACGACCGCCACTGCCTGCTAGTTGTCAGCCTGCCCTTGCACACCTCATAAAACGTTGCTGGGAAGCGAACCCCTCTAAGCGACCAGATTTCAGCCACATCGTGTTGACTCTGGAGAAGTATGACAAGTGTGTCAAGGAGGGCCTCCCACTTTCAGGGCTTGGCAGCCACAATTGCATCCTTGAATGTTTGAAAGGCTGCGTATCGATGAGCTCTTCTGTGCCTGTACATGTCTGACTCCCTATGAAGGTTATCACTGCGATATTCACTCTCTTGTAGTCGATATTTCATAGATTATAGTTGATTATAACTGTACATAAATTTGATTTTTTTTTTTCAATGATATTGTAGACTTGTGTTTGAGAGCTCCAAGGTGTGTGGATGGTCTGCAATCAGAAATCAGAAAATCTTTCACATTTAGCAAGTACCATCATGAAAAGTCTATTGTAGATTTCACAATGTATAGATAGATATACAGATAATAATGTTGTTGAGCTCAGTTAGTTGAGGGGAAGGACCAGGAATTTAGGAGTATATTTCTCATTAGGTCTCAAGTTCGAATCTCACTCTCAACTGGCTACTAGCGGCCACTGTGTCTTTGTCCGGTCGATTAGCTCAGGCCCCGAGATTAGCCGAGGTGTGACACTTCGAAGGAGTGCTAGCCCAGATACTCGGTTATTAAAAATTAATAAATAAATTAAACAATAATGTTGTTGACATTGGGATGTTTTGGCAACTGGTTAAAAGTCAGTTTTTAAATTTTTTTAGGTGACATTATCTCTTTACATTTTTATACGTTTTTTTTTTAAAGTAAAAAAAAAAACTAAAATGTTAACTTTTAACCTACTTTTCAATACACCCTAATGTATTGGATACTATTATCTATCAAATGGTAGAAATAATTTATCATTGTAGCCTTAATAGAAATAGATGTTTTATCGACTGAACTGATTTTTTTGGTTAGGGATTGTTTGTCTTCATAATTTGTTTTAATGCACTTTCAATGGTACGATGTGAAAGTATAATCATACGATTAAAAATGGAATAGAGACAAGTGGATAGAAATTTTAGGAACAAAAATGTGAAAATTAGTATTAATCTTCTTTTTCTTTTTTTTATTTTTATTTTTCAACATGAATATCAATCAAGCTCTAACCATAATTTTTGAAATAAATTGAATTTTAATGTAATTATTTAATTTTAAAATTATAAAAGCCTAAATATGTCAAGGCCCTTGGAGCATCTTCAATTTTCATCAATTTTTTTTATCAAATTAAAACTCATCAAATCCTTGATTTGATGAATATTTAAAAAGATGAAGAATTGGATATGATTTTTTTTCATCAAATTTTATGAAAAGAAAAATTTTAATGAAAATTTTATAAAATGATTGAAATAATTCATATCACATTTGGTTTTTTATTCAAATTTAAAATCAAATTAGATAAAAATAATAATTGATAAAAAATGAGAAATACTCTTAATAATTCTTTAAGAGCATTTTCAATTCCTTAATATTTTTTTTCATCAAATTTAAATTTGATGAAAAAACATTCAAAAATTTATTTCCAATATTTTTATCAAATCAAGAGAGAGCCATTTTTTAAATTTTATTTTTTTATAAATCAAATTGAGAATTTATCAAATTTAAATTTAATAAAAAATTAAAAAGATAAAATATTGGAGATATTTTTTTGAAAAATTTATTAGAAAATTCTCTTTTAAGTACTTGTATCCAAATTAGTCCATAAGATATTCTTATATTTCAATAAATGCTATTATTTTAGATATTTAATCTACCAAATCCTAATTATCATATTTAAGATATTTTATGGATACTTTTATCTCTACAATTATTTTTTTAATCCTTAGCAATTTGTGTGCACTATTTTGCACAATTTTAAATGTTTCATTAGCTGAACATTCACATTAAATAAATTTAACAGTGTGAATGTTCACATAATAGAATATTTACACTATTGATGTAAACATTAATGGACGCTTCACCCTATTATCAATAAAATTGTTTTAGTAATTATATCACCTATATAAAAAAATATTTTTTTTTGTTAAAGGAAAATCCTCCCTACTTTCTCGCAGGTCCAAGGCAGCGCCCCTTGCAGAGATCACCAGGGTATCCTGTTACCCGTTCCGAGTAAGGAGACTATAACCTGAGAACTTGCTCTGACCTTCCAAGACAAACTCCGCTTAAGTCAGGACTCGTACAACAGGGGAGCATTGAACCCATACCAAGTGTTGATTAGACAACTTGAGGTCCACCTCCTAATCAACTATGCTTCGCCTAGGAGATTGGCCCAAAGGAGAGGGGAATTGAACATGTGACATTGGAGCTTAAACCCCAAGCCTTAAAAAAATAATTTAAGCTAAATGAAACAATTTGTGAATAAAAACCCATATTTTCGAATTTAAGATAAGAGTAGAATTTGATAAAAGAATTATAATAATTTATATCAAATTAATATTTTACTCGTAATCAAATTAAACAAAATAATTTGGTAAAGTGGTAGGAGGAGAGAGAAATAGAGAAGAAAAAAAAACCCTCAAATTCTTGTGAGTTATCAGCCGAGTCGCCGGGGGTCCGAATCCGAGAGAGAGAGAGAGAGATGGAGGGAGTTGGGGCCCGATTCGGGCGGTCCTCGACTCGATACGGACCATCATCGACGGTGACCGTTGCGTTCAACGGTCCGGTTCGAAAATGGAAGAAAAAATGGGTACCCGAATCACCATCTCCAAACACCAACAACAATCCCTCCTCTTCGAACCATCACAACGATGATAGTACCGTTACTAACGGTAATAACGGCTCTCACCACCTCTTGCTCTACAAGTGGACACCAATTTCCCGAACCAAAACCACCGCCAATGATGACGTCACCGCTGCCGCTGCATTGGCGGCGGCGGAGGAGCCGCCTCGCCGCAAATTCAAATACATTCCGGTAAATATGCAGAAGCTCTCTCGAGTCTCAATTTCATCATCAGTTGTTTTATACCAATACTAATATTTGGTTTATGCATTATGTGGGGAGGTGTTTTTTTTTAATTTTTTATGTAGGGAATTGAGCTTGGTGAATTGTGTTTGAGTGATCTAATGTTTAATTGTGGTGTTGGGTTTTTGGTGCTTCTTTTTTTTTTTTTAATTGGAAATTGAGATTAGGGTTCTTGAAAAGTTTGAATTGTGAGGATGAGACTGGTTTTTTGTTTTTCAAATTTTTTGTATAGGGTTTTTGTTGTGGATTTTCTTTGTTTATTATGTAGGGAATGAGCTTGGTGAATTGTGTTTGAGTGATCTAATGTTTAATTTGCTGCTTTTTTTTTTTTTTTTTTAAATTGGAAATTTATGACTAGGGTTCTTGAAAAATTTGAATTGTGAGGGTGAGACTGGATTTCTTTTATAGGGTTTTGTTGTGGACTTTGTTTATTATGTAGGGAATTGAGCTTGATGGATTGTGTTTGAGTGATCTAATGTTTAATTGTGGTGTTGGTTTTTTATTTTTGTTTTATTTATTTTATTCAATTGGAATTTTGAAACTAGGGTTCTTGAAAAAGTTTGATTTGTGAGGGTGATACTGGATTTTTTTATAGGGTTTTTGTTGTGGATTTTCTTTGTTGAGCTTGGTGAATTGTGTTTTGAGTGATCCACTGTTTGACTGTGGTGTATGGTTTTTTTTTTTTTTTTCCCCCAATTGGAAATTGAGTCTAGGGTTCTTGAAATTTGAATTGTGAGGGTGAGTGGATTTTTTTTTATGTAGGGAATTGAGCTTGGTGAATTGTGGTTGGGTGATCTACTGTTTAACTGCGGTGTAGGGTTTTTGCTTCCTTTTTTTTTTTCAACTGGAGATTTGAGACTAGGGTTCCTGAAAAGTTTGAATTGTGAGAATGAAACTGGATTTATTATGCAATTAATGTTTTGAAAAATTGATAATTGTAGGGTTTGTAGTAATAATAAAGCAAGTTATACTACAAACTCCTTGACTGTAGATCTTATAAACAGTTTTTTTTTGTTTTTTTGTTTTTTGGTTTCATTGGTTTTCTTAGCAATTAAAATCAAAGGGTATGTGAAATAAAGTGCACAACCATTATATGGTGATGCTGTTATAGCTCTAATCCATCAATGTATTTTGTAATCCCAAAAACCTGATTCCCAATGTTGTGAAAATAGCACTAGGCTGAGTGTTTTTTCCATCAGCACCAGTTTAACTGTTTATAGTTATGACTATGTCCTCTACTGGGAAGCCCGTAAATGGGCTATTGTGTGTTTGGTTTTTCTTGCGTTGGCCTATTAAAAAAGAATCTATTGATGGGATGCGTAGATAGACACGCACATGTTGCATATAGTAGTGCATGTAACAGAATTCATCCTTGATAAATGTACTACTCCAAAAATTGCTTGTTGGTATATCAGAAATTTAAAGACATGCATATTTTGTAGATCTGTTTGAACTTGGGTTTTATTGGGTAATTATTTTTCTTTTCACATCTAGTTTTTAAAAGGAAAAAAACTAGTCATCTGTCACTTTTAAAGGACAGTAAAGCCTTAATTAGCATTTTTGGTTGTGTATGACATGAATTCTCATGCATTTTGGATGATGTTCCAGACATTGAAAGCAGTGCAAGGAGCCAACTTGTTTGAGCACCCAAAAAAAAAAAAAAAAAAAAAAAGGGTTATTTCTTTTGTGATTCTTGTCAAAGACTTTGTCTAAGTGCTGGAAACTGTTGTTCATGTAAGTCTTAGGCTTTTGTGACATGGTAGTGGGCCTCTGGTTCTTGAAATTCTGTTTTGATGCATTTCCAGCTAAATCAAGCTTTATTCAAAATATATGAGGTCAGTAATTTGAATCTTGTTTTGCCATTGGGATTTATGTCTGATGATATGTTTTGGCTGAGGGGGGGAAGAAATCCTTACTCATAATGAAGGAATTCGATTACCCAGCTATATAAACGAGTATTCTTTGTAATAGGGAAGAGGCATTTTTGTCTTTACTAATCTTAGTTTGGAACTTGATCCATTTTTATCGAGTAAAAGCCTATACAAATTAGTGGTGGATAGGGAGTGAGAAGGTAGTAAACTATGATGGGATTTGGGAATAGCATGTGCAGTTTGGTTTCCGGCTCATGGTTTTTTAGCTGATGGAAACACATTCTTGGTGGTTGATCAATTAGTATTTTGGATAGTGGGTGCAGCCAAAGGGGGTGGTGGATATGTTGTGGAGTTGGAGGGGGGCTTGGGTTGGCCGGAGGCGGCGACGAGTGTGGGCCTTGGTGCCTTTTTGTTTGATGTGGTTGGTTTGGCTGGAAAGAAACAGGAGAATTTTCCAGGACAACCAACATTCGGTGGCTTGGTTGGAGGGTCGGTTCTTAGTTACCTTGTATAGTTGGTTGGAGTAGTGTTTTTTAAGGCGAAAAGCAAACTGAGGCGACAAAGTCTCCTAATGCCTAAGCGCGAGGTGACGAGGTGAGGCGAGGGCTTCATCGAATCGAGGCGAACACAAAGGATATTTTTTTAAAATAAATAGTATAGACAAAAATATAAATATTTTCAAGAACCATCATGCATTTATCATGCTAAACACTAAATATCCTTAAACAACACAAAATATCCAACAAATCTAACATTCTAAATACTAAATATTCATCAAAAACATCAAACATCAAACCAATCAACCATCCCAAATAATTTTCCCCTTCTTTAATAAATCAATGCAATGCTCTAATAATTTTTATTATTATCTTTATTCAATAATGTGACACTTATCTTATTATTAAAGTGAATTATATTTTAAATTTTCATTAGTACATGACATATTAATTAGTAAGACAATGTTATAAAATTTATTAGTCCATATAATATTTTTTAGCAAAATAATTATACAATTAACATAGCAAAATAATTATACAATTGTAAAATCAATTTAGTAAAATTAATTGAAAATTTTTTCAGCAAAATAAATAGAAGAGAAACAGAACAAGAATCAGGGAAAGAAAAAAAAAAGCGAATAAAAAAAACAAAAGGGAAAAAAAAAAATCTATTGAGAGATGAAATAAAGGAAAGAAGAAGGAAAAAGAAAAGAAAAGAAAAGAGAGAAGCGAAGCAGGAAAGACGAAAAAAAAGAGAAGAGGGAGAAGACGAAGCAGGAAGAGAGAAGAAAGAAGTAGGAGAAGAAGACTTACCTTAGAAACGATGTCGAAGAAGAAGACGAAGCAGGACCAGATTCGTTTCTCTTCTCTCTTTCTCTGCTTTTCGTCTTTGCTTTTCGTCTCTCTCTCCTTTCGATACCCCTAGAAACTAGGGTTTTACACTCAATAAATAGTAGAAAGCAATTCTAAGGTGCAATGCATGTCCACAAATAACACAAAATCAGGAAAAATGGAAGGCCCAGATCATTGAAGCAAGAAGCGACGCTTTGTTTCGCATTGCGCTTCATCGCCTAAGCCTCACTTCACTTGCCTCAACCTCACCTCTCCATATCGCCTCGCTTCGAACCCTATGAAGCGCAATAGCCTCGCTTCGCCTCACTTCTCGCTTAGGCGAGCACTTAGGCGCGCCTCTAACAACATTAGGTTGGAGTGTAAAGTTGAGCTGAATCTTTTTTCTTTCTTAGATTTTTTGGATGATGTAATTGGTTAGGCATGCTTTCTTTCTTTCTTTTCGTCTTGCATCAGCTTGGTGCTTTTTCAATAAAACTCATTATTTATCCAAAAAAAAAAAAAAATAGTATTTTGGACAGTATAACCCTATGAAGCATGGACACTTCTCCAGGGCTTGCGTATTAGTGTCGGACACGTGTTGGACATGGATACGCGTCGGACACGCTGTGGACACGTGTCCGACACTCGCCCTAAGGTGTCCATTTTTTTTTTGAATTTTTTTGCAGCTGGACACGTTTTGGACACGCTCGGACACGTTTCGGACACTGCGGGGTACAAAACCTAATTTCTGAAACTTCTAAATGGGGCCAAACTGTAAAAAACGAAACAGGAAAAGAAGAGAGGAGAATCGAAGAAGGAGAAGAGAAGAACAACGAAGAGAGAAGAGAGAGAGAAGTGAAAGAGGGTGAAGAACCTAAACTGGTGAAGAACCAGTTGAAGAACAGATCGAGCTATGTGTCTTTCATAGTTCGCAGTCTTTCGGCTCGCAGTTCATCTCTCTAGCTGTGTGTCTTTCGGCTCTCTCTCTCTCTCTCTCTCTCTCTCGCTGTTTTGCAGCTCGTCACTCTCTCTCTTTCTCTGTTTTCGTCTCTTTTACCCTCTGCATTTTCTAGGTCTCTGATCTGTGTTCATATATATATATATATGATTTGTGTTTATATATATATATATTTTATTCTCTCTTTTGAGAGATGAAAAATTCTTTTTATTTTTTATTTCTTTTTCTTCTCTCTCTTATGAGAGATTAAAAATATCTTCTTCTTTTTTTTTTCTTTTTTTTTTTAAAAATCTTTTATTTATTTATTTATATCTTAACCCCTCTTTTTTTCCCCTTTTTTTATTTTTTATTTTTTATTTTTTCTATTTTTTGGGGTATTCTTGTTTGCTTAACCTTGAACATATATATAGAACTAATTACTTTTATTTGTTAGAAAAAATCAATTTATTGAATGTGTTTATTAATTTTATTATTTTATTGAATGTGTTCATTAATTATATTGTTATTGTAATTTTATAGGAAATTTTTTATTCTTAAATATGGCATTTGATATTAAAGTAGTGAAATGTATGTTTTTTTTTTTAATTTTTTTAAGTGTTATATAAGTAAATAAAATTATATATATTGAACGTGTTCCCAGCGTGTCGTGTCCCTTGTTTTTTGAAAATTTGCGTATCCGCGTGTCCGTGTCGTGTTCGTGCCTCATGGATATAACCTAAAGAAGCTACGTGCAAGGGCTTTTGACCAAGTGTTTTTAACATGTCGTAGAAAATTAAAGAGTATGGCATTTTCCAAATAAAAAATAAAAAAATTCAAAGATGCCAAGTGATAAGTTGGAAGTAAAATTTACTATAAGCATGACACTGAACTGTGCTCATTTTCACTTTAACATATGCAGTAAGATCGTTTGTTTATGGGTTTTGCTGATGTATGATTTTCGGGATGATTTGATATTCAGATTGCTGTGCTAGAAAATGAGGCTGCAGAAAAGGTTGATGTTGAAGCACATGCAGCAGAAGCAATTTCAAAGAACGATGGTTTGGATGATAAACCTGACATTAATGATTTGCCCATGGACGAAAGTCAGGTGACCTAATTACATGTTCTATTCTTGTTTCCTTTCCCTATTATTCTTGGTTTGAGTTCTTCTTGGAGTATCTTCTGTTCTTAGGACAAAGCTGTTCAGGCACTCTTGCATTGTGTGTACATAGACTCTTCATCTTCTTCTCTTAGTATACCCGTGTCCACCAATATGACAGAGTAGATGTGTGGGATATGTGTGTGACCTTTAGACGCTTGGATCTTTAGAATTTATATAATGTTTGTAGAAGATGACACTCACATCACATGTACTAACATTTTTAGCTTTTCACGCAAATGGGAGACGTAAAATCCATAATTTTCCTAAATCTCATTTACTTTGAAGTACATTTCTAAACAATTTACAATATCTTTGCTAAGAATATTTATTATACAATATGAAATATATATTAGTGTTTGAGATGTGTTCTTATACCCATACCTTGCATAAGATTTAGGTTTAGGAAAATTTAACGCTTGGAGACACACCCACACCCACACCCACACCCAATATTCATACAGAGTCCATGTAACATAGCTTGCATGTAATGAGACTTTCTTTCATTGATTCATTCATTTGTTCTTCTCTCCAAAACAAAAGAAAACAGTAGGCACTATTCCTAGAATGCCATGACTCCATGAGGAATAAAATGGAATGGTATTATTTTCTTGTGACTTCTAAACTCCCCTGAAGTTGACATGTATTCATTAGATTTGTGTGGTGACTACAACCCTAATTACTACCAAACCTTTTAGATGCACATTTTGTGGCAAGTTTATATGAAATTGTGAATTGTATTTTTATGTCAGGCCCCGGGTAATACTCCATTAGCAAGGCAAGATCTGAACGAAAGCACTTTGGATCTTAGTTTGGGCTTCAAGGACCACGATGGCCACCCTGATTCTGATGTGAAAGCAGACCGAAGTAAAGATAGCCAGTTGGAAAAGGTGAACACCAGTAGTGGGGGAAGATGATATGGGATATGCCAATTTGAGAAAATTTCAACTTCAAAGGCAACGCCAGAAGAAGTGGCCTATCGATCTGTGCCTGTTTTAGAATTGCAGTTCTTTGTTCTAGTTTCTGTTGTGATCTCTTAAGAGGTTCTAGTTTCTGTTATGTGCTCTTAGAGTGGTGAATTCAAGCGGCGTATGCATGTAAAACTTCATTCTTCATTTGATGCTCCCTTGTGGTGCTGGTTGCAATTTGTACGGATTCTGTGTACCGAAAGAGACAATCATCAATGTTTGCCATTGAATGTAGTCAATTTGTTTCTGGATTTTGCTTCTTCCTTTCATTGCATTTTTTGACTCCCTGTTGAGGTTTTGGGTTAACTTGTTTCTGGTTATTCTAAATTTTGTATTTATTTATAGCTTTGGAATTGCCAAGCAGGGCAAAGGTATTGAGAAAAATGCTCAATATTGAGACCTTAATCTAAGAAGCATGTTGGTAGGGGTGGACATAAACCAGGCCGGAATCAAGTTAGACTTGGAGCCATTTGAAGCACAATGCCATTTCCAAGTTCTTTAACAGCAAAGAATTATATGTAGATTTTGTAGCTGGAATCTCAGTTGTAATGGCACAACTGGTTTCCTTAGCTAGAATTGCTAGAAGCAATTAATCCACTGTGACTGAACAGGGAAAAGAAGTGTAACCTAGGAAAGAGACATTTGAGCAACATTTCCAAAATTGAATCGGAAAATAAATTTTCAACAATGCAAAAAATATTATTCATTGCACGACACACGGTTGCAAATTCCAACCTCTTGACACAAACTGAAAGTCATTAAAACACCAGGGCAAACACTAGTAAGTCCTAGAGATTTTTATCACCATTCCTTGGCAACAGCAGCTTGTTCTTCAGAAAAACAATCGTGCTTGAAATTGTTAATATGTTAAACATAACTTAGTGCATCATGAATGTACAGCATTGAATCACAATGACAATAATGAACAACATGGAGAGACGATCGTGGCAAGCAATTCAATCAGTTTATCATTTGTTAACGCTTCTTTTTTCGTTTTCGTAAATGAAATCGAAACTTGTTTGGTATATATAACTAAACATAAGAATGAAAAATTATAATTATATACCAATGTGATACCATGTTGGCCACTGAACAATAAAATGACATTCAACCTTATATTTCATTCCCACACTTACTCCATTTCTCCGTACTAAATATGCTCTTAAGGTTTAGAGAAAATACATTAATTCTATATTTTTTACATGATTGCACTAACCTTTCTCAAAATTTTTGTCCACATAACATTTAAGTCATTTTTAATAATTCATTAATTGTATGAAAGAATATGATATAGTCATGTAATACTAATTTGGGCTTTAAAATGGGCTTTTATTTTTTGTTTGGTTAAGTAGAGAGGAAATTACACTTGTGGTCCTCACATTTTGTTATTTGTGTCATTTTAATTCAGTTTTAATTCACTTAATTTTTAGTTTTAATTTTAGATTTTGTAGTAATTTGATTTAATTGATAACGTTGAAACATCATTCACGGAAATGGTTCGAGAAATGTGATAATTGAAACAGACTATTAAGATGCTACCAAACTCATCAATGAAGAAGCTCACCCAAACTGTCCTTATCGTGCTCTTGTGCAATACATCAAATTCCTTACCTCCTTAATGGACTGCACTATCAAGCACATTTTTTGAGAAGCCAATCAGTGTGCCCTTGCTCATATGGGAGAAAACCAGGTGAAAGACTTGAAGATCTATGAAGCCCTCTTATTTTGCTAAGACTCATTCTAGTGGCTGACATGATTAGAATTGTGTATGAGAGGGACCCACTCCTTTCCTAACATGTGTTGTTGTTTAACTTTCCTTGTTACCTAAAAAAAGATAACACTGTTAGAGTTTTGATTAAAAAAATTGGGTAAATTACATTTACCTCCCCTGAGGTTTCTGACAAATACAGGGACCTCCCCTGTGGTTTGAATAATTACAGTAATCTCCCCTACTTTACCTGACAATGTCAAGATTCCCCCAAATCGTCAATTTTGCACAAACAACGTTACTTTCCTATACAAAATGACCATATTACCCTTTTATTTAAGCATAAAAAGACAAAAATACCCTTGATTGTTAACCATCCCTCCACCATATTCAACTCTTTTTTCTTTTTCTTTTTTTTTTTAAAATTTGTTTTTCATTTTTGTTCTCTCTCGTCAGATCAAAACGAGAGAGAAGCTCCTCCTCGCGCGTCGCCATTGTTGCATCTTCTTTCTCTTCTCATTTCAGTCGCCCATCGTTTTCTATCATCCACTTTCGCCTTTCCTTCTTCTCCTTCTTCTTCCTCCACTCCCTCTTCTCCACCGTTTGCCGTCTACTTTTCTTCTATTCCTCTTCTTCTTCTTCTTCTTCTTTCCAAACCCTAATCCTAGATCTATGGTTTTGAGAGTAGTGGTAGGCAGTGTTGGAAACAATGTTGGGTCACAATCTAGGTTTGGGGCAGTACAATATGGGTTTCGATTAGAAAAAGAAGAAGAAGAGGAGCAGGAGAAAGAGGAGGACAGAAAGGAGGTGAGTTGTTTAATAGATTTGTGTGGTGGGTTTGGTCATTTATGTAATATATATATATATATATATATATGTTTGATTGAATAAAAAAAAAAACAGAGCATTGAATCAATATTATATATATATCACACATATATATACATAAATATCTTACATATATATATACCTTTATGTATTTATATCTTTCATATATATGCCTTTATGTATTTATATATATATATATATATATATATACGTTTGATTGAATGAAAAAAAAAACAGAGCATTGAATCAATATATATATATCACACACATATATATACATAAATATTACTATATATACCTTTATGTATTTTCTATATTATATATATATTATATGTTTGATTGAATAAAAAAAAAAACAGAGCATTGAATCAATATATATATATATATATCAAACATAAAATAGAGAATTGAATCAATATATATCTCATACGGTTTGGGACAATTGCTTGCAATATGGGTTTCGATCAGAAAAAAGAAGAAGAAGAGGAGTAGGAGAAAAGGACAGAAAGGGGTGAGTTGTTTAACAGATTTGTGTGGTGGGTTTTAGTCATTTATGTAATATATATATATATATGTTTGATTGAATAAAAAAAAAAAAATAGAGAATTGAATGGTTGCTGCAATGGTGGGTTCTTACATATATATACCTCAGCGTTTATGTATATTTTAATCTCATATATATCCTTACATATAATCTCATATATATATCATTTATGTAATGGATTACATATATATTTTAATCTCACAAAAAAAAAAAAGAGAAAAAAAGAAAGGGGTGAGTTCTTACATATATATACCTCTATGTAATTTTTGATTTTGTGGGAGGTGCTGCAATGGTGAATGGGTTGCTGCAATGGTGCTGTAGGAGTATAAGGTAAATTAGAAGGCAGTGAAGCTGTAGAACTTGGATGAATTAGAAGGTAATGAGGGTATTTTTGACATTTCATAATTTATAATGAGTGACATCAGCACTCTCTGTTAGATCTTTTAACGGCAGTCACGGTTTGGGGGAATCTTGACATTGTCAGGTAAAGTAGGGGAGGTTACTGTAATTATTCAAACCACAGGGGAGGTCCCTGTATTTGTCAGAAACCTCAGGGGAGGTAAATGTAATTTACCCAAAAAAATTTAATTGAATTGATCAAATATAAAATTTTGCTCATAAAACATGAAAGATATAATTTATGTGCACATTTACCATAAAAATATTAACAATTGGAATAATTAGATTAATTTGATACAAAAAAAAAATATAAGGTCAAAATCAATCAAATCAAAATTAAAAAGATAAAAATGACAAGATTAAAACATATTACTATTCACCTTAGTTGGTTTCAAAAGTTTAAATCCACTTTTTAAAAAATTGTATTTTTATTTGGGAGATTTACCAATAAATCCCATATTTGAAACTTATGTACCAATTGATCCCATTTTTATTCTATTAAACCATTTAGTCCCAAAAAGTTGTGAGGGACATAAATACCCTCATGTGACCGTTGTTGGATGTGGCTCGGGGCTGCACGTGATACACTGCAAGCTTGCCACAGTGTAAGAAACGGCTGTAAGGGTTTTTTGTTTTTGGGCTAGGTTGCTGTGTTTGGTGGTTACGAAAAGGCCCACACACACACAATCCGTTTAAAGCCGGTGGTACACGATAATTAATTACAGGTTAAACATGGAGGTCCACACACTGTGTTGGTGTCACAGAGTTACAATCCGCTGGAAGGGGTTTTATTTGAGCTGGGTTTGTGTGTGGGGGGTTAACACAAAGCCCATTACACTGATGAACATACTCGCATGGCACACCCACACCCACACTCTCTCTCGGTTTCATAACACTGCCATAGACACAGAGCTTCATACACACGGTCATGGAGACCACACATACAACACACACACACGGTTTTGAGAGCAAAAGACACCACAACACCATTCACAACACACCATTCACAACCTACACACACCATAAACCAGTCACACACTCACAGCACACACACAGCAGCAGTTCATACACACACACACAACGAACTTCATCTTCTCACGGCACACAGCAGCAGCAGAGGAAGGGTTCAAACACATGTCTACTTCGAACCAAATCTGAGCTGAAAGAATTGAACCAGATTTGAGGGACTTGAACACAGATCTGAAAAAATTGTAAGAGTTTCGAATCGAATCCAACAGATTTGAGGTTTCTTGAACCAGATCTGAGGGAGTTGAACACAGATCTGAAGACATCTATGAGTTTCAATCCAGATCGGCTTACCCCATTTCACACAGGCACACTGTCATACCGGCTTCCGACGGCGTCGTCTCTGCCTTCGCCACTGACGACGGCAGCGGATCAATGTGGATGGCTCACGGCGGACAGATCTCGGCCTACGACTTGAATCTCACGCACACACACACAGTAATGGCATCAACTCTGATACACACACAGCACACACAACGCGCACACACACACACGAAGGCAGCGCGGCTCTCTCACACACACATCACACAGAACCATTGCGAAGGAACAACATTTCCAAAAAGAGAATTGACCCCGGCAATACATTACCACAACTACCCAAGGGCATGCTGGTCCACACAATCCTACCAAAAAAGAAAAAAAAAATAAAAAGGACCAAATAAATCTACTAACAGGACTAACTAGTATAATAGAATAAAAGTGGGACTATTTGGTATAAGAGTTTGTGAAGTAGGATTTATTGGTAAATAATCCTTTTTATTTTTAGTTTTTTTTTTTGTTTTCACTGATTTTTTTTTATATATATTTTAAGCAATTTTTTTATTAGATACACCTAACATAAATACACTTAAAAAATATAATATTTCTAGAATTATTTAAAAAAAAATTTACTAAATACCAAAAATATAAAAAAGAGAGTATATTTTCGTATTTTTGTGTGTTTATTAATTTTTTTAAACATTTTTTTTACAACATGTCCTGTGTTGGTGATGGTGGGGATGATGGGATAAAGAAAAAAAAAAAAAGTATCCAAATTTATAGGGAAAAGATAAGTTAATTACTAATTTTATTCACAGATTAATTCAGCACTGACAAAGTATCCTAATTTCTAAAATTTTGGGCTGAGATCTAAGTATCGAAAATTGGAAAGGAAATTTTAAATCACAATAATGAAAAGGAAAAGAAATTTAAAAAAAAATTAATTTGTCCAATAGGCTTGTAACATTAAATAATTAAATCATACTTGAAAAATTATTGAATATTCTTGGAATATCATAAAAGTATATACACATGATACTTCTGATCAATGAGATTGTAAAAATAAAAAATGAATAAGAATGACTTTATCTCTATCCAATTGACCAAAGTGGGTCAGGTCAATTTTGACAATTGCTTTTATTGTACAAAAAGTGTAAGTTCAGGTTTGATTTGTCTTTATATAATTTATTTTTTTAATTTTGACCCATAATTTATTTGTTTAAGGTTTCAATCTTGTTCTTTGATATATATATATATATATATATTTAATGCATTCTCTTGGCTAAATATTGATTTCTCATGTATTGTTATATATATGTATTAGGGGAAATTAATAATGTCCACTCTTAAAAGGATACACATCATAAGATAGTTATGAATTTTTATAGTGAAAATTACCAATGTTTGTGGTGTGTGTTAAAGTCAATTTGTGGTAAAATTACAAATTGCAAATTTCTTGTGTGCGCACCAGTAAAAAAAAAAATTTATATTATTTTATAATCTATGTTAAAAAAATAGACATACCATAAGCACCCTTTTAGGGATACACATAGTAACAACTTCCATTATATTATATTTATGTATAAGTATGTTTTAGATGAAGTTTAATCTTAGTTTTTTTTTTTTTTTTGTGTGTGTAAATTCCAATGAAACATTTTATCAAACACTTAACAAGTAAGGAAGTAGAATGGTTATTGAACATTTTAGTAACAACCACACGATAGTAATGGCATAACAACCATTTAATAGAGTAACTCAATACAATAGTCCCTCAAATTTTTACTAAATCAAAGTAAATGGATTTCGTGGAGCCCAACCAACTCTTCATAAATGTGTGTATATATACATAGATAATATATATGTATAGGAAAAATCAACAAAACCCATAAAAGTATATCCAAAATCCTACATGCATCTAGAAAATTAAAGAAAAACAATACTCATAGTTTGATTTTGGGAATCGTTCTTTCTCTATTCCACTAATGATCAATTGATGATCTCTATGGCTTCAAAGAAAAAAAACAAAAAAAATCTGTAATCAATATATATATACACACAATAATCTATTAAGAAAGAGATGAAAGTATTACTTTTACTTTGCAAAGAAAACCCTACTAATCTGGCTGCTAATCACCCATAATAAGAGAGAAAATAGAAAACTAACCTAAGGTGGGTTTCATTGAAAATAGAGGGCGGGTATGTTAAGTAGGGTTGTGCAAAATACTGCCAAATCTGCTAAAACCGCACCGATCTGTATCAATCCGCACCGCTCTAACCGCTAACCGCGGTTTAAACTTTAAAATTTATAATCCGCTAACCGAACTGCTCCGCTCCGCTATAGTAAATACATATATATTTTTTAACTTCCAATGAAATATCAATGTAAAAATGAGTGTGAGAGAGATTTAAGATATAAAATTTATTACAAATTAGTGGTTATATATATGAAACATATTATGTAAAATTACTTTGTATTCTATATCTAAAAAATATTATACAAATCAGTGTTATATATTATGCAAATGTGTAATACTTAGTTAGAATATTCTTTAATCCGCCAATTTGCCAAAAACCGCCCAAACTGCAATTTGTCAATCCGCTAATCCGCTAACCCGCCAACCCGCCATTCGGTTTGTAATTTTACTCTTAAACCGCCCGAACCGCACCGCGCACACCCCTAATGTTAAGTGCCAAATTTTTTTGGAGAACCTCATAAGGAATGAATAAATATAGTCATATTGAAGAAACAGAGAGAGAGAGAGAGAGAGCTGACCTACTGAGCATTGAGAAACTGATGATTAAGGTCAAGAAAATCCTTCCCTCCGATCTGTTGCCGCAATGTCACCGATCTGGACCCACCGATCTAGCAAGGCTAGCACCCAACAAACCCACCAAGGTCAAGAAAATCCTCCCCTCTGATCTGTTGCTGCGATGTCACCGATTTGGACCCACCGATCTAGCAAGGCTAGCACCCAACAAACCCACAATCTGCGAAGTCGCCGATTTGCTATGTATTTGGTTTTCGGGGGAATGAGTGACTAATAGGGGAGAGATTGTGACCGTTGCCAGTGAGATTGAAGATGAAAAGTGAGCTCTGAGAGTGAGAGATGAGAGAGACAACCCAATTTTGAATTTTGAGAGAGAGAGAGAGAGCTAGCTAAAGACAAAGGGATGAAAGGGAAGAAAAAACATAAAGAGAAAATGTATATCCACCGTAGGATGTATGTGAACAAACAATCTCAACCATTGAAAGATAATTTGTCCCTTGGACATTTTTTAGCTGTTGGATTAAATCAATCTAACGGTTCACATTTTGACAAAGGAACAAAAGTCCCATCAGGATTTAAAAACTATCCTTCCTTGTTATATAGACATTGAAAAAAAAAATATCTGAGTCATTTAAAAATAGTACACGTTGAAAAGGTAGTACAAGTTAACTCTAATTATTGAACAACTAAACTACACTCTCACAAATTTCACTCACAATTAAGCCCCAACACCACTACCTTACCCATCATCATTACTTATTTTCCTTCCTATCTCTCATTTACCAATTTCACAGTCCCACTGCCTCTGCTTTGACGATAGAGCTACCTTTGACGATCGAGCTCCCTTTGATGATCAAGGATCGACGATCGAGCTTCTTTGACGATCGACCTCCTTGTTGCCCATCGACTTTACAGTACCTCTCCCTTCTCTCTTTGATAGGTGCAATATTTCTCACATCCCTTCCCTCTCCCCTCTCCTTTCTCCTTTCTCCTTTCTCCCCACACACAATACAAATTTTCCACCCTCAATGTCACGAATTACATCACCAATAGCACACCCAGAGCCATCCTTCGCTGATTGTGGTGTAATGTATGTATGTGTGCATCAACTATTTTCAGAAATTACTCTGCTCATGGAAGTGCCCTAAAACTAATGATTTGCAAGTTTTCTTTAGCCACTCTCTGCTTCAGCTTAATACCCAAATTCTGTAAGTAATATTTAAATCTTGTAGTTATTTAGGTTTTGCTTTTCTTTTTGTATTTGTGCTTAAGATCCATATCTAAAATCTGCTTCAGATCCATATTTTTAGTTTTATTTATTGCTTCTGAGTTGTTTTATTTCTACCAACGATCCTATCTTGGACAGGATCGCGTTTCTGTCTCTACAGAAACACGATTCTTACATATTTCTTTCTAAGAAACGCGAAATCACGTTTCTTACAAAGATTCGTCACCTAGTTTCACGATTCCTGCAACTAAGCACTAAAATAATATGGTAGGAACTAGACCATCCTGTGGAACTAAAATTGCAGCAAGATGTGCATGTAGTATTTTAACAATGTCATGTGGTAGTAGAGTTTTTTGATATTCTTAAATATTAGCCACCAACCAATCTACTTCTGTATAAAATATTAAAATGGTTGAACTATCCCAGGAGATAATAGAGGCCAAGTGACTTGCATAGTTTTTCTGTCGAAGTTAGGTTTTACTAGACTCTGGCAAACATTTTAGTGTCCTTGAATTGGCACGAATGATGTCTCCATACCACATTACAAGTTGTAAAAAGCAGTGTTATTAAAGGCGCGACTAGGCGTGCGCCTAGGCCCAAGTCCCATTCAGGCTCGAGGTTTGCGTCTTGTGGTGTTCCAGGCCAGGCGACTTCGATAAGGCACGCCTAGGCCCAAGTCCCATCCAAGCTCGAGGATTGCGCCTTGTAGTGTTCCAGGCTAGGCGACTTCAATAAGGCATGCCTGGGCGTGCGCCTAGGCCCAAGTCCCATCCAAGCCCAAGGTTTGCGCCTTGTAATGTTCTAGGCCAGACGACTTTAATAAGGTGTCTGACTAATTCAAGGCATAGTAAAGCCCAAGGAATGTGTCTTGAGGGTTTTTTTATTGTTTCTTTAATTGGTTTTGTTTAAAATTTGACCATTGATTTAATATGGTGAAGCTATAGAAGATCTCTACTCTTGTTACAGATGCCAATACATTGGGCATTCAATCCCAAATCAATGATAGAAAAAAAAAATTAGCCCTAATTCTTAATCTTTGAAGAACACTAAATGTTTAATATTTCATTTTGTTTATGTTGAATCCTAAATTATTTACTTATATTAAATTATATATTTTTTTCGGTACAAGGTGCGCCTCACTTCGATGAAACCTGCGCCTTCCCTTGTGCCTTGAGCCTAGGCCCCAGGAGACCTTGGCGCCTTAGTGCGCCTATCGCCTTTAATAACACTGGTAAAAAGTAACTATCAAAAATTAGACAACAATTTTATGATCCAGGATCTTCACTAAAACTTCCCGTAATAGAGAAATGGGCACATAATTTATTAACAGGACATTTTATTCTGCTTGATTGCTATTATAATCAAACGAACAAATGAATCTGCAATTCATTTGTTTTTTTTTTTCTGACAACTTTAATATATATTTGCTGTGCTACAATTTAAAATTACAAGAACAATGCATAATATTTCATTGCATTTGCAACATACTTATCCAAGATGTCATACATCTGGATGGATGCATCAGCTTCAATCCAGCTACATCTAGTCTTCTTCTTCAACACTATAGTTCTCATCACATCCCGAACCACATTAGCATCTTCCCACCTCCTAGAACTAGCATATGTATTTAGACAACAATGGCAGGAAGACAACGGGTAATCTGCCCAAACATCTCTTCATTTCCATGAATTCTGAAGGAGTGCTTCCCAAACCGTTCCATCTGCTTCCATGGGCATTTTTTTTATGAAAGCCTCTGCTTCATTCAAGAGCCTTGCTCGACCATACATACCAACAATGCAAGCATAATGTTGCACTTGGGGCTCAATTCTATAAACATCAGTCATGGCTTTAAAGAACATCAATCTTTGATCAATCATCCTCCCATGACTGCAAGCTGATATCAAGCCAATAAAGGTTACATCATCAGGAGGTACTCCATGAATTAACATTAGTGAGAAGATCGGCAAAGCATGCACACCAAGGCCATTTGTAACAACCCTCACTTTGGCTCGGTCATGTTTGCATGCATTCATGTATGATCTTGCCTTGTTATGAAATATTTGCAAATCTTGTCTTGTCTCGTTTTGCTTAAGTGTTGCTTGCATGATTTTGTTCCTTGCTTGGTTTGTAGCCGAGGTCATCTTAGCCTAGTTCACCTTTGAGCCTTTGCTCGTGGAACTAACTCGGAACCCCTTTGATTGACCTCCATCTCCACCCTGGCATATTAGCCGAGATGTGTATCATCTAGGCCGAGATGTCTACCCTTGCACTTAAGTGATTTTGTTCCTGGATTGGTATGACCTAGACCGAGGTGTGGCACATCTAGGCCAAGGTGTGCACAACTTAGTCAAAAGTTGTCCTTCCAAGCCGATGTCTTTGTTCCCCTTATTTGCCGAAGTTTTGTCTTTAGCTGATATCATTGCTTGCCGATGTGTCTTGCCATCTAGCTTGTTGTATACGCTTTGTCATAGACTTGTCTTATCAATTAGTCATCTTTTTAAGTTGAACCAACCCGATAGTGCCACGTGTCCGAGCTGAGTGTTAAGACAGCCGGCAGACCTAGAAACAAATCATTTTGTCTCAAATCCTTGCCTTTAGAGAGAGAAGCTCTAGAGGAAGAAGGAGGGATTCTTGAGTGAGAATAGATCTTCCAAGCTTGATCTTTGGAGTTTGAGCCGTTAGATTTGTGTCTTGAGGTTAGAATCTTAACCTACTCTTGTTGTTCTTATTAATAATCTAGCTGCATTGCATGATCGAATCTGTTTTGCATGTCATGCATTGGTTTAAAGTTTGGTTTTAGAAAGAGAATGGTGTTCTTGAGTTCTTGATGAAAAGCCTTGTTTTGATCCGAAAGTTTATATCAATGTTTTTGTGTTTGTTCTTGCATGATCTTCTTGTATGGGTACCCAGGTTCGTGTTTTGAACTCATGGCATGAAATCTCAGATTTTGTAACAAGTTATGATCTTTGTATTCATCTTCTTCATGATCATGTTCATCATGTTCTTCGTGTTCTTCAAAGGGAAACCCAGGTTTTCCCGACTTTGCTTTTGAATGTGGCCATCGGGACCACACCTCGGCAAGGAGGTGTGGGACCTCGGCAAAGACCTGGTTGGTACCCAGTGTGTTTTCGTGAAATGAAAAGCAGTGTTTTAACTCCCAGCATGTTTTGCTTTGATATTGACTTGGATCTGGTGAGAATGCCGGGATCATGTGCATGCATGTAAAGCTGGTTTTGAGAATGTATTTGCCATGTGATTGTAGGTCTTTGATCTTTGCTTTGAGCCTACACCCGAAGAACTATGTGAGTGGTGTTTTCAATAAAGCTATGTTATAATGTTTTTGATAAAGCTTGCTTTGCTTTGTTTGATAAAAGTATTTATTGAGCATGAATGAATATCCTTGTTTGTATATCAAGCATAAGTTTTGTTTTGTTGGCCTTCTCGGAAAGTCCCTCGTGCTGGAGGACTCTAAGCTTTCGCAGCACCATTGTGTTAAAGCGGGCTACGGGCCTAAGTAACACCAGTCTGTGCTAAAAGGATACGGTCCTTTGTAACACAAGTCCCTTGTGCTAGAGGACTCTAAACTTTTGTAGCACCCTTGTTTGAGTTATCTCCTTTGCCACCGACTGCCTTGTGCGGTGGGTTTGTCTAATCGATTACGGATCGGTTATTCCCTTGTTTTTGCCACTGACGGTTTACCGCGTGGGTTTGTTCGTTCGTAATGTATTTGGTTGATGTTTCATGAGGCTTGACAGTACCCTTGAAGTTTGAAAGACTTGATAGATGAATACGGTTCATCCCCCGATTTTGTAAAGTTTGCACATGTTTGTTTGGAAAGGATTTCGGCTATTATTCATGCAAACCCCTTTATTGTTCATGCCATTCACTGAGTACCCAAGCTCACCCTCTCTATATATATGTAGGTGATGAGCAGGACGTCGGCGACGCCTAGACGTGTTCGCAAGCTTGTTTTGGATTCATGATTATGTCGGCTTTGTTTTGCATTCATGTCGGCGATGTTGTATTTACGTCGGCAAATCTTGAAAATCATGCTTCTTGGCTTGTATTCATTGTATTTTGTACATGTCGGCTCGAGAAGCCTTTTGATCAAGATGTAACTTGTATTTTGTTGATTAACGTCAAAATGTAAAGCCATATCTTGTATGTCATTTCATTTGATCTATGCACAGCTCTCATGGACCATTTGTATTTTTAAGTTATCGCTTCCGCATTTGTAAGCCCCTATGTATACTCTGGTTGTGTGTGAATTTTGAAAGCTGGCCTTCAGTAATCTCGGATTACTGGCCATCATGGCACCATCCTACTAGGGGCGGGTTGGGGTCGTGACACCATTCATGGCCAGTCCACTAATAATAGTATCCATGACACTATATCCTTATACATAAGCATGTTAAACATCTGAATTGCCATACCCATATCACCACACTTAGCATACATGTTAGTCAAAGCATTCCCCACATTGCCATCCACCATAAGATCATGTCAAGTGCTCACATACTCGTGCACCCATTGACCCAAACTCAAGGCACAAAGAGAAGAACATGCCGACAATACATTGAATATAGTGGCCTCGTTAGGTTCAGCTTCTCTTCTTTGTAACATATCTTGAAAAATCCCAATTGCCTCCTCACAAAATCCTCTGTGTGCAAAACCACCCACCATTATAGTCCAAGAAACCACATCTCTCTTAGGTATTCTCACAAACAGATAATGAACACTCCTTACCGAACTCTAGGGGCTTAGGGCTTGAATCATAACTTACTAATTAATATTAATCTTAATAAATTAAATGGTGCAAGTAGAGGGAAAATGGAAGTAAGAAAATAATTAAAGAAAAAATTAACTCCATTTTACTATTTTGATAAAAGAAAATACATCTATAGGACTTTTATTATTTTATTATGTAGTGACCGGCCTTCAACAGGCAGAAAACAAAGGAAAAAATAATGGATCAGCATCAAATTCTTGTCTGGGTTCCACTACACGAGGTTACGGGTCTTCCTTACATTTCATCACTTGAAAGGGTAACAGCTATAAGCACACAGTAGAGTGAGATATATAATGCCAAGAGTATAGGGAACACAAAAATAACCATGGATGGTTAGTTAAGCTAAAACATATACATAATTTTAATAAATAAATTATTTAAGTGGCAGAAACTGAAATACAGAAATTACGTAAATAAATAACCATAACCACGGTATGGAACGAAACAGAGTAGAGGTCACTGGAGTGACAGTCAGAACATAGGTCAATGGATCCATAACAAACAAAGGGCCATAAAGTGACCAAACAAAGGCCAATGGTTAAGTCCCCCAAGGCATGGGACTTCCGTGGTGGTACTTATAAAATATAATTGTTTATAAAATCGTTGTTAAATAATTCCTAAAATTTAAACCAACATATCCATGGGTTTCAATTTAAGCAAAACGTAATTAAAATATTAATATAATTTATAAAACACAAATTGCGTAAAATAAATTATGGTAACTCAAAATATACGTAAAATATATTATGGTGACTCAAGATATAATATAACTCACCTTAATATTAATTCTTACTATTTTCCTCTTATTTACGCTGGTTTCTCAAGACTATTTTCTTGCTCCTCTCTTTCTCTTTCTCTTTTTTTTTTCTTCCTCTCGTTCCTATACTGCCTTTCGCAGCCCCCCACCACCCTCTTATATACACAAACCCCTAGGTGATAAATCACCTAATCATGATGCCTCAAATTGGTGACTCACCTCCCTCTAAGAGCTAGACGGCATAGGCGGTGCAATATCATTCTCTCCAAAAATTTGCCAATCTATTCCTTAATTGCTGTTTAACTTCTTCTTCTTCTTCTTCTTCTTCTTCTTCTTCTTCTTCTTATTATTATTATTATTATTATTACTTTTATATTTATTTATTTAACTTTTGGTGTCATTTTATTTTGGTCCAATTCTTCAAATTATTATATACTAGTTATTTATTTTAATAATATATTATCACATACAACCATAATTATATTTATATATTTATATGGTATTTAATTAAACAATTAGGCTATCACATTTCTCCCCTCCTAAATAGAAGTTTGTCCCCAAACTTGACGTACCTTAATTTTTGAAGAGGTGTGGGTATTTGGCTCGCATTTGATTTTCCGTTTCCCATGTAGCTTCTTCGATACGACGATCTCACCACAAGACTTTTACAAGGGATATAGTCTTGTTTCTGAGAACCTGATCACGATGTTCGAGAATCTGCACTGGCTATTCTTCGTAAGAGAGATCTTCTTGCACTTCTAGGTTCTCATAATTGACAATATGTTCTGGATCTTGGAGATACCGCTGAAGCATTGAAACGTGAAATACATTGTGGACATTGGACAGTGTAGGTGGCAGTGCTATGCGATATGCCACAGGACCAATCATTTCCAATATCTCGAATGGCCCGATGTAATATGAGTTCAACTTTCCTCGCTTCCCAAATCGGATAACTCCTCTTGTTGGTGAGATCTTGAGGAAAACATGATCTCCTACTTGGAATTCCAATTCCCGTCTTCATGTATCTGTATAGCTTTTCTGGCGACTTTGAGCAGTGTGAATTCGCTGTTGGATAAGTTGGATTTTATCACTTGTGATTTGTACGATCTCGGCCTAACAATTTCCTATCCTCAACTTTCGTCTAACACAGAGGTGATCGACATCTCCTTCTATACAGAGCTTCATACGATGCCATTCCAATGCTTGCTTGGTAGCTGTTGTTATAGGCAAATTCCACTAAAGGTAGGTACTCATCCCAGTTACCTTTGAGTCTAACACGCATACACGTAACATGTCTTCTAACGTCTGAATTGTTCTTTCGAATTGCCCATTAGTTTGTGGGTGATAAATAGTGCTAAACCTCTGGGTGGTTCCCAAAGCTTCTTGTAATTTGTTCCGAAGTGAGACACGAAGCAAGGGTCTCGGTCAGACACAATTGAAACTGGGGTACCATGCAATCGAATGATTTCCTGGATGTATAAAGTGGCAAACTTATTAAGGGAGTATGTGATTTTAATTGACAGAAAATGCGTTGATTTCGTCAATCGGTCTACTATAACCCATATTGCATCATTCTTCGAAATTGACTGTGGTAGCTCGACTACGAAGTCCATATGGGTCGTGAACAGTGATTCAATTGATGATGAAGAAAGAGAATTCTTGGTTCAGTTCTCCACCTTAACGACAGAAAAAAGGATTGATCAAATTCTATTGAGTCTATGCACTTATAATGGTGTTCAATTATCAGAAACAAAATTTTTGAAAAATTGGTTAATAGACGGTATTCAAATAAAGATGATGAAAAGGTAGAAGAAATTGGATTGGGAAATAATATCACTCCTAGACTTCCTAATATAAGAACTAATCCCAGAAAGACTAGTGGTTGTAGCATTCATGTAGGTCTCTGATGTTCTAATTTAACACGCTGACACTGCTGGCATTTGGAGACGTAGCTTGCTATGTCTCGTTTCATTCTTGTCCACCGGTAGTGTTCTTTTAGATCGTGATATATTTTCGTATTACCAGGGTGGACTGCAAACCTCGAGCTATGAGTTTCTATCAATATCTTCTTTTTGAGTTCCAGAATGTCGGGTACGTAGATTCGATTCCAAAATTTTAGCATTCCATTACTTAGAGTGAAATCAGGATCAAACGTACTCCTTTGCTCCTCGTACTTTTTCTTTAAAAGTTTATCTTTACATTGGCGTGCATTAATTTCTTCAATCAAAGTGGGTTCCAGGGTTATATTGGCTAGCAATCCATTGATCTTGCAGGAAACAAGAGCACAGGCCAAACTTCTGGTTATCTTTCGACTCAGTACGTCTGCCACCACGTTAGCTTTGCCTGGATGGTGATGGATTTCTACATCGTAGTCTTTCATAAATTCTAGCCACTGTCGTTGCCTCATATTCAATTCTTTCTGGGTGAATAGATATTTAAGACTCTTGTGATCAGTGTAAATTTTGCAGGTTGCACCGTAGAGATAATGACGTCAGATCTTGAGGGCGAAGATCACCTCAGCTAATTCTAGATCATGGGTTGGGTAGTTCTTCTCGTGAGTCTTTAGTTGTCGCGAGGCATAAGCAATGACTTTTCTGTTTTGCATAAGAACGCAACCCAAACCATTATATAAGGCACCACTATATATGATGAACTCATCTATTCAAGCAGGGAGTGTGAGTATTAGAGCCGACATAAGTCTGGTTTTTAACTCTTGAAAGCAACGTTCTTGTTTGTCTGTCCATTCAAAGGATACATTCTTCTAAGTTAGTTGAGTTAAGGGTGATGCTATCTTCGAGAAATCTTGCACGAAACGTTGGTAATAGCTAGCTAGACCCAAGAAACTTCGAATTTTTGATACATTAGTAGGTCGTGGCCAGTCCACAATTGCTGTAACTTTTTGGGGGTCAACCGCAATGCCATCTTTGTTAATGACGTGACCGAGGAAATGTACACTAGTGATCCAGAATTTGCATTTCTTCAACTTAGCATATAGTTTGTGATCACGTAGTGCTTGGAGAATCGTTCGCAAGTGTTGCTCATGGGCCTCTGGTGACTTGGAGTATATGAGAATGTCATCAATGAAGACGAAGACGAACTCATCAAGATAGGATTTGAAAATTCGGTTCATGAGGTCCATGAAAGCTACTAGTGCATTTGTGACGCCAAATGGCATGACAAGAAACTCGTAATGCCCATAACGTGTTCTGAAAGCAGTCTTTTCGATGCTTTCCGTTTTGACTTTTAATTGATGATAGCCAGAACGCAAGTCGATTTTCGAGAATACTTGGGCACCTTGAAGTTGATCGAACAAGTCATCGATTCGTGCCACAGGGTACCGATTCTTGATGGTGACCTTATTCAGCTCCCGGTAATCAATGCATAATCTCATTGTGCTATGTTTTTTTTCCACGAACAATACTGGAGCTCCACAGGATAAGATACTAGGTCGAATGAAGCCTTTGTCCAGTAGTTCATGGAGTTGAGTCTTTAGTTCTTTCAATTCCGTCATTGACATGCGGTAAGGGGCTTTTGATATTGGTTGGGTACCAGGTTGAGTTTCAATGGTGAATTCAATTTCCAGGTCAACCGGGGTACTGGGTAGATCTTCAGGAAAGATATCCAAGAATTCTCGAACCACAAGGATTGCATCAATGGTGGGGACCTCTTTTTGTGTATCGATCACATAACAAATATAACTACAACAACTCTGTCTTAGAAGTCGTTGGTCTGTCATGGAGGATATAAGACAGGGAGGGTTGGAAACTCCAGTCTCATCAAAGACAAGCTCGAGTTGGTTTGGTAACCTGAGGGAGACTTTTTTGGATTTATAATCAATAGAGGCGTGGTTGGCAACTAGCCAATCCATCCCTAAGATCACATCAAAGTTCCCAATGCGGAGGAGAATTAAGTCTACGTATAAGGTTTTGCCTTTTAAGGATATAGTACGTGATCTGTACACATCAGTACTACAGGCAGAATTACCAAAAGGAAAAGACACAGGCAATATATATCCTGAGGGTTCAGGTGTTGATGCCAGCTTGGCAGCAAAGTGTGGTGCAACAAAAGAATGAGTTGACCCAGAGTCAATGAGGACATGAGCTAAATGACCATAGATAGAAAGTATACTTGATATAACATTTTCGGTAACTTCTGGTTTTCCAGGTACCATGGCAAAAGCCCTTCCTTGGCCTTTTTGGTCCTTCATCTTTTCTCCAGGTCCTATGGGTTTTCTGACTCGGCCAGAGGGCCTGGCTGTAGGATTGATAAGCTTTGGACAATCCCTCAGCAAGTGGCCAATTTGACCGCATTCAAAGCATGCTCCCGTATCTCGATGGCATTGTCCCCAATGAGCCCTTCCACACGTAGGGCAAGTTGGAATGGTGCCACCTCTGGGGTTAGTAAAACCTTGATTGCTTATAGATAGAAAGTATACTTGATAGAACATTTTCGGTAACTTCTGGTTTTCCAGGTACCATGGCAAAAGCCCTTCCTTGGCCTTTTTGGTCCTTCATCTTTTCTCCAGGTCCTATGGGTTTTCTGACTCGGCCAGAGGGCCTGGCTGTAGGATTGATAAGCTTTGGACAATCCCTCAGCAAGTGGCCAATTTGACCGCATTCAAAGCATGCTCCCGTATCTCGATGGCATTCCCCAATGAGCCCTCCACACGTAGGGCAAGTTGAATGGTGCCACCTCTGGGGTAGTAAAACCTTGATTGCTTATAGCGATCCCGGTTTTCCCTCCACTGATTAGTGTAATCCAGACTTGTTCCGTGGATGTTGTTTGTTGTATATATCTTGTTTCCGTCTTTCAATACTTTGTATTTGAGTTATAGGATGTTTTAGGCAAGATTGTTGCAGGTTGGGTGTGTTCGGGAGCAAATGGTTGCTGCCCAGAATTTTGGTTCTTCGCTCGAGCGAGGCTTTTGTCGCTCGAGCGAGCTCTATGTTTTAGTTCCTTCGCTCGAGCCAGGGTTCCTTCGCTCGAGCGAGTGTTGAGTTTTGTGTCTAGTGGCTGGAGCGGGAACTCTTGCGCTCGAGCGTGCGTTTGCGTCTCATTTTTGACCTGAGAGCTGTGTTTCTTGGCTCGAGCGAGATTTCCTTCGCTCGAGTGAGCGAGGTGTATGTTTTGGGTTTCTTCGCTCGAGCGAGCATTCTTGCGCTCGAGCGTGCTTTTGGGTTGCAAACCTGAAGCTTTGTATTTTTAGCTCGAGCGAGGCTTTCTACGCTCGAGCGAGATATCTTTGTGTCTGGTCGCTCGAGCGACCAATCCTTCACTCGAGCGAGCCTGTGTTATATCAGTAGATAGCAGCGGGTAAACACTTCACTTTTTCATCTCTTTTGATTTCAAAACCCTAGATCCGAGCTCTCTCTCTCTCTCTAAACACCTTCTCTCTAGGGATTGATCTAGTTCTTGAGTGTTCCTACCCCAAGTTCTTTGTAAGAAAGGTAGAGGGTGTGTGAGCTTCGTTTTAATCTGAAAATTGTGGATTTGGAGCACTTTGGATTTTGGTCATCTTCTCCTTTGAGCTTCTAATTTCGAGGTAGGGATACCCTACTCCATCTTATGAGTTTTGTCTTAATTTTGGTCATTTTGACTAGTTGGTAATGTTGGGTGATATTGAGAAAGTTAGGGTTGTTTTGTAATTTCTAAAAGAGGGTTTTTCATGTTTGAGTCATATTCATGTTATAGACTTGAAATGGAGGTTGTTTATGGATTATGGGTGAAAAATGAACCTAAGGGCTATTGTTGGTAAAATGGAGGAAAATGCCCTAATTGTATTGAATAATTAATTTGTATAATTAATTTTGGGGAAATAAGAAATTGAGTTGAGAATCATGAAATTGAGAAGTTATCGGATTAAATGGTGTAGTTGGATTAATTTATCACACACCTATGAAAATGTGAATATTATATCTGTTGATGCATTTATGTTCTGTTTAGAAATATCTGCTTTGGGCTATCGGTGGAGGATAGTCTTGATTGTTGTAGACATTGTATGTTGATTAGGGAAAACTGAAACTAATCACATTGGTTAAGTCATTGAATATGACGGTTGAATTAATACAGCAAATACGTGTATTGATTGATTATTGTATATGACAAGTGTTTAATACATTGTATATGCATATTGTTTGGGAGGAGATAGGGGATGTACTCCATGGTTTGGGAGGAGATAGGGGATGGACTCTCAAACCTGTTTGGGAGGAGATAGGGGATGGACTCCATTGATACAACAAATATGTGTATCACTTGAAGTATTAATACAGCAAATGTGTGTATTAATTTAAGATATTGGAAGTGTTTTAAATGTGAGTCATGGACTCATTTGAATTGTGAATAAAGGAAATGTCTTAACATAAAGTGTATTCCCATTTAATTGTTTGGCCAGGTTCTGAGCCATGTTTATGAAATAATTTGGATAAGTAAAGGAAAGTGGAATGTAACATGGACATGATTGTCATGGAACTGTATTTTAATAGAATTTGGTTCATAAGTGTTGACCATCTATCAAATGCTAATGTTTTAGTCATTGCTTATATTTGGTTTAGTATATCTCTACTGGGCTTTGGCTCACCCTATATGGGACATCATTTTCAGGTTCAGGTCACATGCCACCTCCAAGAACATAGCTTGGGAGGTTCTGGAGTTGAAGGCTCTTTTTGGTTGTTTACCCTTTTGTGTATTACATGTAATCTCAAGCCATGGGCTTAATGTGTATGGGTTAGTACTCCTTTTTGTAACCAACATTTGTACTTTTGTTGTCAACATGTAATACTTTTGTAATGAATACTCTGATAAGTACAAATATGCTTTATTCTCTTATGTCAATGCATGTAAAGAATGATGGGTTTTATGTAATATTTTGAGGGCGTTACATTGCTTGAGTTGGTTGTGCCCGTATTCACCCTATTAGGAGGCGCAACACTAGATCTTCTGTTGTCTTTTTTTCCAGAATCGCTTCTTTTGGCTTGGTTCCCCGGAATGGGAGGCTTTAATTCCTTTTTCTGCAATGTATGCTCGGTCTACCATTTCTGCATATGTTAGTAGTTTCAAAACCTCAAGCCTATTTTTGATTTCGGTATCCAATCATGCTTCGAATTTCCTTGCTTTTCGAGCTTCGGTGGGGATGACATATGTCGCGAATCAAGCGAGTTGTATGAACTTGCTCTCGTATTTGACCACCATCATGGTTCCTTGCTTTAGATGTATGAATTCCGACACCTTTTGTTCCCGCAATGAATCTGGGAAGTATTTTTCATAAAATACTTCCAAGAATCTTGCCCAAGTCATAATTTCTTCTTTTTCCAGAGTAAGAAGCCACCATTCCTGCGCATTATCTTTAAAAGTGAAAGTAGCGAAAGTAACCTTCTGTCTTTTGGTGTAAGGTAGGGCGTGAAAAATCTTTTCCATGTCTTTAACCCAAGCGTCTGCTACTATTGAGTCTGGACCATCGGTAAATGTGGTGGGTTTTAGATCTTGGAATTGTTTTATGGTAACCGGCTCTTCTCGCCGTTTTGGCATCCCATTGTTGATATTGGTCTGCAAGGCTTGCAAAAAGCTAATAACCACTCTTTCGATGATTCTTTCCATCGATTCAGTGCTACTAACCGATGATTCGCTTCCGTTACCATTATTGGCCATTCTACAAAGTAATAAATGAGGCATTATATCCATAACGCAGCATATATATAAGCATATATAGCGCAATATATATGAAATACTAACTTTACTATGTTTACAATTAATATTACATCCTTGTCCAAAAGTCAAAATATGTTAGTGTCTCATCCCTGTGGTACAAAAAAATAATAATAAATAAATAACAAAAACAACAAAAAAGGGGATCAGAACGCATCACAGTTAGCGTACAAAAGAATTTTCGTCTCCAAAATCTAGAGTGGTGGGTCAAACAACCATGGGAAGTAGTGTTGCATAAAAAACTCAAATTCCCATCCTAACTGTACCACACCAAAACAAACCCATGCGGCTTGAATGGTGTAAACGGGAATGGACTGTATGTATCCCCAAAATGCTTGATCGACGATCCATCCCAGTTGCTCAATGTATGATAGGTCATTACTAAAATCAACATTTTGAATATTAATAATTTTCAATGGGTTACGGACATTGGTGAGGATGTAGTCCTCGGGGTACACATTTCCCCTTTTGGCAACAAAATCTCTGGGCAAAGGGCCAATGATGTAGTGCGGGTGATCATATCCTGGGACAAGGCCGAGGACACGGGTGGGTCCGAGAAAGCGTTTGCGTGTGTAGGCATGACTCTGCCTCCACAATAAGTATGGTACGTCAGTAGGATCGGTCTGTATATATATTGGCCGACCCATCAATTAGGCAAGACTTGGATGCAGTCTTTTAACTATATCCTCCGAGTCTCCCGATTTTTCCAGTGAGGCGGGGGCAGGGTGCTCTACTAAAATATCCTTCAAATTAATATCCCCAAGCTCCTCCCAAAATGCCTCATCAAGGTTAATCTCAGACATTCCTACATCACCAGAATAAATGTGAGATTTTACAGAAAAGGACTAACGTCGCAGGTAAATATTTATTATTTATTTTATTATGTAGTCATTTTATTTTATTATATGTATCTACCTATATAGTTTTATTTATATTTTTATTTATAACTTTTCAAACTTTCTAACCATAATCACGGTACAGAATGGAACAGAACAGAGGTCACTGGAGTGACAGTCAGAACAGAGATCAATCCATGACAAACAGAGGGCTACAAAGTGACTAAACAGAGGCCTATGGTTATTTAAGTCCCCTAAAGTATGGGACTCTTGTGCTGGTAGTTACAAAACATAATTGTTTATAAAATCGTTGTCAAATAATTCCTAAAATTTAAACCAACATATCCATGGGTTTCAATTTAAGCAAAACGTAATTGAAATATTAATATAATTTATAAAACACAAATTGCGTAAAATAAATTATGGTAACTCAAAACATACGTCAAATATATTATGGTAACTAAAAGTATAATATAACTCACCTTAATATTAATTCCTACTATTTCCCTCCTATTTACGCTGGCTTCTCAAGACTATTTTTTTGCTCCTCTCTTCTCTTTTTTTTTTTTTCTTCTCTTCCTCTCGTTCTTATACTGCCTTTCGCAGCCCCCACCACCCTCTTATATACACAAACCCCTGGGTGATGAATCACCTAGTCATGATGCCTCAAATTGGTGACTCACCTCCTCCTAAGACCTAGACGGCATAGGTGGCGCAATATCATTCTCTCCAAAAATTTGCCAATCTACTCCTTAATTATTGTTTAACTTGTTATTATTACTATTATTACTTTTATATTTATTTATTTAACTTTTGGTGTCATTTTATTTTGGTCCAATTCTTCAAATTATTATATACTAGTTATTTATTTATTTATTTATTTAATAATATATTATCACATATAACCATAATTATATTATATATTTATGTGGTATTTAATTAAATAATTAAACTCATTAGTCTTCAATGGGTTATAATCCGTTACTTTGCCTAGCCAATTATTTATGTTGGTTCTAAACTCATTAGTCTTCAATGGGTTATAATCCGTCTCTAGGAAAATAGGAAGAAACGAAAGTAAACTAGGTTAAGAGGAGAAATAGCATGAAACAACTAGAAAGAAAGTGAACAGCCTTCACTAATTTGAATATATCTATTTGTGTACTTAAAATTTGGATGTGAGACCACTATCATTGGAAACTAGATTTCTGGGGCTTGAATTTAGGCTTAAAAATCACTTAAAACGGAGTCCGGATGAGAGATATGCCTATTTAAAGTTAGCTGAAATAAGGTAATTCGCACGTGCGGAAATCCAAACCGCACGTGTGCTTCTAGGCTTCCAATAGCAGGTCCAAAATTTCAGGATGTTCTAAAATGGTTTCTTTTCATGTTCTTGAGCTAGGGCTTAGTGAAAATCAACATAAACCTTATAAATTCATTGATAAACATAGGAATAAGGTTGTTTTCCAAATCAAAAGCATCAAGACTTGGTTTGTTTTCAAGAATCTCAAGTTTTGCTAAAGTTTTCATGAATTGATTTCTTTTCTAAACCTCTGATTTTCTTTCATCAAAAACTTGAATTCAAGTAAGTAAATTCCTTGGAAATCATAAGTATATGTAGAGATAAGGATTCTAATATATCAAGAATATTAAAACTTCAATCAAAAGGATGAATTCTTGAACTCTTTAGCTGATTCTCCACCCTAGCTTAACTTTTCTTACTTCCTTCTTAATTTCTTCATTTTTACACCAAATTAATCCTAACTTTTTCGTATTCTTAGATGTTAGGAGTGTTAACTTTAGGAATTTGAGATGAATCTTACCTTGGATTGCTTTCTAACTTGGATTTGATGAAGTTCTTGGAGTATTTTCCTTTTCCTCTCTTTTCTCTTTCTTTCTCTCCTTCGTTCTTGGTACCAACCTAATCATACAAACAATTTGCTTGCAATTAGCTTAAGCACTTGACATAATGGTCTTAATACATCGAAGTGTCCCTATTCTAAATATCTTAGCATTTCAGCTCAAATTTCAATTATCCACACAAAAGAATTCTAAACTTTCCAATAGTCGTTCGAGCATATATAGGAACACTAATTCCAACTTAATACTTCTTGTATTCATTAAATATATGCCCGTTGATCCTTCTTTCCACAAACTTCCCAACACATTCTTTGATTCTACAGCTCATACATATGTCTTTCACCACATCAACCTTATGCATATTAAACAATTTTCTAACTCTCAATCATTATAATTCCATACGTTTTATCGATCACCAAATATCCCAATCACTACAGTTCCACCTACTTCATTGCTCATCAAATGTCTCAATCTCCCAAATATTCTCATAGTCTAATTTAACATGCAACCCATATAATTTTTATGGCTTCAAGCGAATTTAGAAATCTCTTATCCTATCATATTTCCACAAATGAACATGCTTGTACTCACCATTATTCTAGTCAAAACACCAAAAGTCCATAATCATTCCTAACCTTAGCCTTAATACCACATTTATTAAGCAAACACATTCCCATTTCCTTAGAATTATCAAATTGTCAAAGGATTTTCAATCCTTAGTCGCACTACTCAAGCTAAAAGAAACAAACACATCTTGATCTCCTCTTATCGTCAAAATTCCTTGAGGACTTCTAAAACATGAATTCAAGTAAGTAAAATCCTTGGAAATCATAAGTAAATGTAGAGATAAGGATTCTAATATATCAAGAATGTTAAAACTTCAATCAAAAGAATGAATTCTTGAACTCTTTAGCTAATTCTCCACCCTAGCTTAATTTTTCTTTCTTCCTTCTTAATTTCTTCATTTTTACACCAAATTAATCCTAACTTTTTCCTATTCTTAGATGTTAGGAGTGTTAACTTTAGGAATTTAGGATGAAATCTTACCTTGGATTGCTTTCTAACTTGGATTTGATGAAGTTCTTGGAGTGTTTTCCTTTTCCTCTTTTTGTCTCTTCTTTTCTTCTTCTCTTTCTTTCTCTCTTTCGGTTCTTGGCTTCTCCAGAACTCTCTCTCTCTCAAAATATCTTCTTTGTTGTTGAGTCTATCTCAACTAAGGCCCAAATACATAGATATACATAGATATAAGATATAATATTGAATAAAATCAATTTAATTCATTCTGAATTAGATTTTTACAAAACTTCATACTAGGCTCTAAAAATCATGCTGATCATAAATATGTGGTCGATTTCGGTTTATTGCTCCTCTAAGGCTTTCGATTTTCAGTCCAAAGGTCACAATTGCAATAGATTTTCTTATAACCGACAGATACAACTTCAAATCCTTATAATTTACATCCTTGGACATGTAATTCCACAACAACCACATAATTACACTAATCATGACTAATCACAAGTCCCACATAATTTAATTAACCTAATTTGACTTCCATTAGAGCCCAATTCATTATATTTAAATTACTAGTCCAAATTAGAATTTTTAATCAAACTCCCACAAGGCTCCAAAGATCAAATTAAACTTATTTTCATCATCAATTGTGATTTCTCACATCAATAAGGCCCTCGTCAAACTCAAGGTCTCCGTCAACAAATTACATACTCAAATTGAATACCTCATAAATAAATTGAAGTCGCAATAATCTTAATTTCCATTCCTCATAACGTAATTAACTCCAATTCGAACCTAATTAATCAAATCTCAATTTTACAAATCTGAATCGAATATTTAATTAAACCACCGTATGGTCTGATACTCGAAATTAAAATAATTCAACTCACTAATTATTCTTTCTTAAGCCAATTAGGCTTTCAATTTCTAATTCAAAATAAATCTTCAATAGAATCGTATACAACTCAGTCTCCATAATTTTCATAATTCCCAAATTAAATCAAAATAGTAGGCAATTAAAATTCAAATCTCTATTATTAATTAAATATAAAGTATTACACGATGGGGTTATTACATTCTTCCCCTCTTTGAAAAGTTTGGTCCTCCAAAATTGAGCCACTTGTATTGCAAATAATACACCAACTTTGTCTCATTCCGTTTCTGTTCTCAGGTAACTTTCTTACCATTTGATTTTCTCATCATAGGGGTTTAACTCCTTATCATTTATTACAGGTTATTTACCCAAATTAGTTTAGTCAGCAAAAAATATTCTGTAATGTGCAATGTAATGATTGGTCTCAACGTTGACTTCCTAGCATCAAAACATAAAACATAGCATCAAAACACAAAACACATCGTCCATAACACTCATTGTGACACCTCAAAATTTGAGGAAATCATAATAAGATTTAAAACTTAAAATCAATTTTCTTAGTTAAGAATCCTCATCAATGTTGCCACCAAATTTACCATTATCCATTAATTAACAACACAAAAACTAAAAGTTCTTAAATTACAACCCCAATCAAACTTAAAACTTTGTCTTAATACATGAAAGAAAAACACAAATAAAATAAAAAAATAAATAAATAAACTAGAGAAAAACTAGAAAACTTAGAAAAAGGGTTCATGAAACTTTGGTACGCTTTAAGCTAACCTGGGTTGAATGTTGCCTTCCAACACCTCAGTGTTTCCTTCGGTTTCTTCGGTACCTAGCATAAAACGTCAGAGCAAAGGGAATGCCAATGAGCGACGAGCTCAATAAGATACTACAACCCAAAAATACCCACCCCGATAATAATACTCACAATTAATGAATATTGTGTAGTAACAGAATAGCAAGCAGCATTTAATAAGCATAACATGAATGCTATCAATTGAAGTAATAACAATAGATGATAAGAACAATGACAAGCGAAAGTAGCATTTCATCATAAGGAAAAATGCTAACTTTTCTTTTAAATTCACATAGGTTTAGTTTATCAGATAAGTTTAAGTAACTCTCCGCGGAGCACTATTTCCACTTAACTGCTAAACAATGGCCACGGGCAATTCTGACTCCCTCTAAGTCAAATATTCAAATGCTACTTGCTATAACTACCAATGATGCCCACGCACTAGGGTTATGTACCCGAGTCGTGACATCACCGTCTGCCCCAAGGGAACGGTCTATGTTGTGACACCTATACTACCAACCTTATATTGCCTACACTGATAAGAGCCAAATACCTTCCCGTGCCATGTTAGGGTTTGCAACTCACTTGCGCAAGACTCTAAACCGAGCTCACCCCACCACTCTTAAACTTTAATGCATCGGTTCAATTTCATGTTTCTTTACTTCATCGAATTCACATTTTGATACATGTGCGAGTTTAGTTTGAAAACCACAGTGACATAATGTTTATATAGCACAACACAATCATGTGTGGCAACCAAAATAAATATGATAGAATGACTTAGAAATCATCACAAAATTTCTTAGGAATTCACACACTTCTTCATTTAGCACTGTATGGTCAGATAAAAAATTATGAAACCCATACCAAACGAAGTTCAACCATTACAATATTTTAACTGGTGCTAGTTCATCGAGTTAGGAAAATATTTTGAGAAGAATACTAGGGCTAAAAACGATTTTAAAATGGAGAAATAAAATTTGGAAGAAAACTGGTTTTTCTGGGATAGTGAGTTCCAATAACTTCCAAAACAGGTGATTTGTGTTTGGAAAAAAAAAAAAAGGGCCTCAAACGATGTCAAAAAGAGGTATGGTCAGAACAACTTGCTAGATATTTGAGTTTAAAACATTTTTCCAGAAGAGTTTGAAGACTGAAAACCAATGGAAGATGGTCAAATAATTTTTCTAAGAAAACTGGATAGATTCTGTCGCATTTTAGTAAAACTACAATTTCTCCTTTTAGACTTATCCCTTTTTTTGTGAAATCGGTGGCAAATGAAAGATAACTCTTATATCTGACTATCCCAAGTGGTCGTGCAGAAAAATACCATTTGCAGAGAACATGGGACCTGTTTGAAGTCACTGTTTCTGCTGTGTTGTGAACAACATTTAGGACAAATATTTATTTCGGTAAGAGAATGGTGTCCACTGATTTTATAAAAATTTACACGTGTATAGAATACCTATATATACTCCCAGTATCAACAGATTTTTGACACAAGTTATTTTCAATTTATTAAAACATTTTACCTCCGATAAAATCTAAAACAGTGAAGGAAATATAAATTTTGAGTAAAAATGAACCAACCCTATCTCATTTTACCCCCATGCAAGATTATTTCAAACAACGGAGAATATTTGAGCACATAAGAAGATAAAATCAGTAGCTAAATCATCTAATCTATGCTTGCAAAAATGATAGAAATCATATAATCATATGATTATCATTCTATCAAAATGTAAACAGGCATTGAGTTATTCTTGTTATGTGTGTATTAACAATGCACACTCTTGCATATTTTTAATATATAGATTCAGTTAAAAAAAAATATCTAAGGGAGGATAGAGGTTGAGTATTCTTACCTTAAGAGCTTTTTACAAACTATTCTTAAAATTTGTTTTGAAATGGTGACCACCAAGCACCCTCTCCTCTTCCTCTCTTTTTTTTCTCTCTTTCTCCTCTTCTTTTCTTTCTTTTGCTCAGCTGCGTGTATAGAATGAAAGGATAAACAGTGCTCTTATTTATAGGAGTTTGGTGACCTATTTTTATTTATTTATTTATTTTTTCTTTTGGCTTGGGAAATATTACCTACATGTAGGCTTAGAGTGTAGATGTAT
>JAPPVO010008044.1:0-35619 GCA_030407325.1 Camellia japonica
ATAACAAATCATCTCTTTTATTAATAAATCATGAAATCAATTAATAGTTTTTAATGATATTAGAAATATGTTTCAAGTAATAATTTAAGTAATTTTATTATTGTATAGGAGAATAATTATGGATTTCATTCTTTAGTTAATTTTATTAAATAAAAAGTTTTGACAAGGGGATATTTGTAATTTTCTAAATCATGAGGGGCAATCTGTACTTTAAGCAAACTTCAAGGATGCATTTGTAATTTACCCTTAATTTTTTTATATTTTTTTCCACCAAAATTTTATATATTTTTCACAAAAAATGGCAGTGGGTCTCAGGTGGGACAAGCCTTCAATGGGGTTTCAGTAGGTCAATGGGTCAAGCTTTTGGTCGAGCCTAGTGGGCTAGGCTTTAAAATAGACAGCCTAGGCTCAGGCCTAGTGTCTCGAGATGGGCTCAGACTTGGGCTTGGATGGGCCTAGCCAGGTGGGTCGTAAGTTGATAGGCCAAATTTACACCTCTATCCATGAGTTTAAAGAGAGCAATATATATATATATATATATATTTCAAGAAGTACTTGCAAATCCTACTAAAACCCTAAGGTGATAGTAAAGGCGCATACTGTAACAACCCTCGTACTGATTACCGTTAAACCACTGAATTATGTACTGATCATTGCTAAACTGAACTGATAACGACTGGTAATTGGATTAACTGAGTTACTGAATAAACCGATTGAAATCGAAACTGAAATTGAATAAGTTTGTCTATTGAATTGCATATTGCATCTGTTTGATTGATTGATTATCTGTTTGAATTCGTGTGTTTAATTGCTAATTGAAGGCCTTATCGGCGGCCGAATTAGAAACCGTTTAGTGTTCCATGATCAGTAGAATATTTCGATTTAATGGTATATTTATCTGAAAATTTATTAGGAATGATTAAACTGGATTAAAATGAGTTAATTAAAGAGTTGGACTTAATTACAACTTTGCCATTGAGTGGCTTTGTTTATTCTTGTCATTGTAGAGCCTTATACACTTAACAAACAATTGCTCAGCCCCTATTCTTGCATTCCCACGAAATTAGAGAGAAAAGAAAGGGAGAAAATTGATTTCCTTCTTGTATTGCTTGATTTTGCTAAGAAACTTGAAGATTGATAACAAAGATTGCTAATTTGAGCTTGCAAGATTGTAAATTTGAACCTAGGTAAGAACTATTCATCTTCTTCTTGTTGTCTTGAACTCCATCTTGCATGTTCTAGGTCCCATTGTAGAATCAAGCCATGATTTAGTGCATAGAGGTTGAATATTGCTTGAATTCATACATGCATGCCCATTGTGGTGATTTTTGAAGTTGAATTCATGATGGATTGTACATGCATGCTCATGTTTTTATTAAAGTTCATGTTTTCAGTTTGTTTTCCAACTATTGAGCTCATTGGAACAAGATTTGAACCTTGAATTTGGATTAAAACCCATGCATTGCATGTTTTGAAAGTGTTCTTGAAATGGGTTTGAAAATGGCTTTAATTGACTCACCTTTGGCCCTTGCATGTGTAAATTGGCTTTAAAACTTGTTGTATATGATTGAATATTTTTCCAGAATTTGGGCCCAAGAGGTTGAGTTTTGGAGTTGAATGCTTGGTTCGAACTTGGGAACAAATCTGGAAATTCCAGATTTGGCTTCTCGCTCGAGCGAAGGATTCCTCGCTCGAGCGAGCTTTTTTCAGCTCGCTCGAGCGAGCATCGAGCGTGGTATCGCGCGTAAAAATCGAGCAACCAGTACTTTTACTGTTCATCAGATCGCTCGAGCGAAGGATTGTTCGCTCGAGCGAAGCCTTTGATTTTGAAGCTCGCTCGAGCGAAGGAAGGCTCGCTCGAGCGAAGAGCCTATTTTCAGCAACTTTTGAAAAATGCCTTCCAACTGTATTTTTGCATCCTCATCTCATCCTAGGCATTCTTAGGCCTAGTTTAAGACATCTTAATGAGGATTTAGACGTAGAACCACACCGAGGAAATTTAGGGATTTAATTATCACCCTTTCCGACTGTGAAACTTAGTGTGGTTCTATTTGTTAACTGTTTAGGGTTGGCTCTCGGGGACGCGCTCTAGCTGCTACTAGCCCAATCTCTGTGAGTAACAATTGTGTAAAGATATGTTCAAAATGACTATCTTTTGAATACTGAACTGAACTGTTTACTGAACTGGAATTATTTACTGAATGAATGTATGTCCTTTATTTCTGAACTGTATTGTGGCATCCTTAGCACTACTGTTACTGACTGTTACTGTTACAGAGATCTCTGTCGGTTCCCTTGTGGAACCATACTGTTTACTGAATGACTGGCCATCATTACTGTTCGGTCTTTTGACCTACTGTTACTGTTATGCTAACGGATGTACCACATATGACTGTTTATCGTACTGAACAACTGTAATATTGATTGAAATGAACTGATTTCATTACTGTAAGGACATTACATTCTTAACCTCTTTATACATTATGTTATTCACTGGGCTTTAGCTCACTGTTTATATATATATGTAGGTTCTCAGCAGCCAGACCAGAGCTAGGAGCGTGGGTTGGTCCCCAGTTTGTCAAGCCAGCCTATGTGCCTCACCGTGAGGTTCCGTGTTGCCGTGTGATGGCCTTGGGATTTTGTTTTAAGTTTTTCCCATCGGTCTCCTCACTGTTTTGTATTGACCTAACGGATTGTATAGACTGTTTACTGTTTACTGTACTGTTATCGAGGGTTAAGTCCCCGTACTGAATGTTGTATCTGACTGTATATAGACCGTACTGTTTGAACTGTATGAATGCATGAAAATGTTTTTGGCATACAGATTTTCACAGCTCAATGGACACTAGTTATTTACTGTATTGGCTTCCGCCAGGCCCTGAACTCTGTTATACTTATTGTTAAGCAGGCCTTCGGTAATCATGGATTACTGGCCGGTTACGGTGCTAAACCCATAGGGCCGGGTTTGGGTCGTGACAGAGTGGTATCAGAGCGATACTTAACCACGAGTTATACCGCACACACGTGTCCAAATGAGCTATAGGGTGTCCTAGAAAAGCAATTAGGGCATCTCATGAATTTGAAAAGTGTGTGCTTATGACTGATTGATTAGTGTTAAATGTTAAACTGTCTATTAACCTTATAATGATAACTGTTATAACTGTTTATAGTGAAATGGATAACAAACACTGCAAATGAAACTGGATCATCATCCTCTGAGGCCAGAATGGCCAGACTTGAACTAATGATGGGACTGATAATTGAAAGACTGGATCAACAACAGAACCAACCGCCCCCACCTCCTCCTCCGGTACAACCGGACCAAAGAATGTGCAAAATGTGAATGCAAATGAGGGGATATTATTGCTCTTACCCAGAATTCAGCAAGCTAAACCGCCATCCTTTCAGGGAGGCCTTGAACCATTGAAGGCTGAAGCTTGGGTACTTGAAACAGAAAAATTGTTTGAAGTGTTTCCGTGCTCCGAAGCCAACAAAGTACTGTTAGCAACCTTCACCCTTCAAGAAGAAGCAAGAAGGTGGTGGATGTTGACCCGCGATGCAAATGCTATTATGACTTGGGCTCAGTTCAAGGAGTCCTTCTTTGAAAAGTACTTTCCCCAGTGCATCCGAGACAGAAAAGTAACGGAGTTTGAACAACTGAGACAGGGCAAAATGTCTGTTGCCGAGTATGAGAAGAAATTCACCGAACTTGCTAGGTATGCACCACACATGGTGGACACCGATTATAAGAAGGCCAGGAGTTTGAAGGGGCCTAGTGTTGCTATACGACCGAAAATGTTGAAATTGCCAACTTATGTGGGTGTTCTCGACGGGTTGATGGCCGAGACAAATATTGCAGCAGTGAAAAACTGAAACACCAACAACTGAGTGGAAAAAAGGCAGGGTTTCAAATTCAAGAAAGGCAAGCATAACCCAGCAAACAAGAAACAGAATACGGGGTCGACAACTAGCCCCAGCCAAGGGAGTGGATTTACTCCACCCTGCTCCATATGTGGCAACAAGCACAAAGGGGTTTGCTATCAGATTTCTGGAGCTTGTTTCAGGTGTGGCAAGGTGGGCCACAGAATTAAAGACTGCCCTCTGCCCCAATCCAGTAGTAAAGCTGCACCGAGCAGCAGCATCAAATGTAGCACCGAAGCCTAACCCCAAAGCTACCGGGAAAGAGCCTATGAGGCAGGGCCGAGTGTTTGCCCTAGTACCGGGAGACGTGCAAAACACGAGACTGTTGTGTCAGGTATCCTCTCTATCTGTGCTCAAAATGCATATGTATTGATTGATTCGGGGTCTACACATTCGTATGTATCGCATGCTTTTTCGTAAATTGAATAGACCCTTAGAACCCATGAACTATCTGCTAGCTGTATCATCACCTGTTGGGGGATCCATGACATGTGCATATATGTATCCTGCTTGTGAGATTATTGTTGGGGATATGCATCTGTTTATTGATTTACTGCCATTGAATATCGATCATTTTGATGTAATATTGGGGATGGATTGGTTACAAAAATATCATGCCACTATAGACTGTGTAACAAAACAAGTAGTTTTCCGTCCACCGGGCTTACCGGAATTTGTGTTTAATGGATTGGAGTAGTACCCCCACCGTATCTGATTTCTTCTGTAAAAGCTGTTAAACTGATTAGAAAGGGGTGTAAAGGATATCTGTGTTCTGTACTGACTGTTCTGCTGATGATAGTGTTAAAACTGATGTGAATTGTATTCCTATAGTCAGAGAATTCCCAGATGTTTCCAGATGATTGCCAGGGGATTTGATTGACAGGGAAATTGAATTTACTGTGGATGTGATTCCGGGTACACAGCCGATATCGAAAGCTCCTTACAGAATGGCTCCAACTGAACTGAAGGAATTGAAAGTGCAATTGCAGGAACTGTTAGACAAGAAGTTTATCAGACCCAGTACTTCACCGTGGGGTGCACCTGTTTTGTTTGTAAAGAAGAAAGATGGCTCACTGAGACTGTGCATTGATTATGAATTGAACAAGGTAACTGTAAAGAATAAATATCCATTACGTATTGATGATTTATTTGACCAGTTACAGGGTGCACAAGTGTTTTCCAAGATTGATCTTAGATCGGGGTACCATCAACTGAAGGTTAAAGGAAGACATTGATAAGACTGCTTTTAGAACAAGGTATGGACATTATGAATTTTTAGTTATGCCATTCGGAGTCACGAATGCCCCTGCTGCATTTATGGACCTTATGAACAGGATTTTTAAACCATACCTTGATGATTTCATTGTAGTGTTTATTGATGACATACTGATTTATTCTAAGACTGTTGAAGAGCATGAGCACCATCTAAGACTTGCCCTGCAGACCTTAAGAGAACAGAAACTGTATGCTAAACTGTCTAAATGTGAATTTTGGCTTGATCATGTGATGTTTTTGGGGCATGTTATTAGCAAAGATGGAATTTCTGTTGATCCGCAGAAAATTGAAGCTGTAGTGAACTGGCCTAGACCAACGAATGTAACCGAAGTCCGAAGCTTTTTGGGATTGGCTGGATATTACAGAAGATTTGTCAAAGATTTCTCCAAGATTGCCTTACCACTGACTCAGTTGACACAGAAGGGGACATCATTTGACTGGACTGACCAGAGGGAATCAGCATTCCAAGAGTTGAAAACTCGACTTGTGACTGCACCGGTTTGACTCTACCTTCAGGTACAGATGGTTACACTGTTTTTAGTGATGCTTCTCATAAGGGTTTGGGATGTGTTTTAATGCAGAATGGGAGAGTTATTGCTTATGCTTCCCGACAGTTGAGACCGCATGAAAAGAATTACCCAACCCATGATCTTGAACTTGCTGCAGTGGTTTTTGCATTGAAAATTTGGCGTCACTATTTGTATGGGGCAACATGTGAAGTATACACCGACCACAAGAGCCTGAAGTATTTCTTCACAGAAAGAACTGAATATGAGACAGCGGAGATGGCTTGAACTGATCAAAGATTATGACCTACAGATTCTGTACCATCCGGGAAAAGCCAAACCGTTGCCGATGCTTTGAGCCGAAATCGATTGAACTTAGCCTGTTTGCTACGGGCAGAAAGAATTGCTTCATGATCTGGAAAAGTCTGAGATTGAAATTGTTTTGAGGAACAAGGTGGAACCTTAGCTGCCATTACTGCTCAACCAGCATTGATTGAAGAGATTAAGGAAAACAGCAACTGGATGATTTCTTGAAAAAGGTTATTGAAGAAAAGATTAAACCGAGACCGGGGTTCAAATTTGACAACAATGTACTGAGATTCAAGATGACTATGTATCCAAATGACACTGAATTGAAAAGAAGAGTTCTCCAAGAAGGCCACAATTCGAAGTTTTCGATTCATCCGGGGAATACGAAAATGTATCAAGACTGAAACAGAATTTCTGGTGCCGGGATGAAGAAAGAACATTGCCGAATTTGTGTCCAAGTGTCTCATTGCCAACAAGTCAAAGCTGAACATCAACGACCTGCGGATTACTGCAACCCTTACCCATACCAGAGTGGAAATGGGAGCATATCACGATGATTTTATCGTTGGATACCCTCGCTCCAGGAAAGGTATGGGATCTATTTGGGTTATTGTTGATAGACTGACCAAGTCCTGCCACTCTTACCTGTCAAGACAACTATAATGCGATAAATTGGCTGTTATCTATATGATGAAATGTTAGATTGCACGGAGTGCCTGTGTCTATTGTTTCTGACAGGGAGCGAAGTTTACGTCGAGGTTCTGCAAAGCCTACAGACTGCATTGGTACTGAATTGAGGCTGAGTAGCGCCTATCATCCTCAAAGATGGACAGTCAGAAAGGACCATCCAAACTTTAGAGGATCTACTGACGAATGTGTCCTTGATTTCCAAGGAAACTGGGAAAGTCATTTGCCGTTGGCTGAATTCGCCTACAACAACAGCTACTATTCGAGTATTGGTAGGCGCCTTTCGAGGCATTGTATGGCAGAAGTGTAGATCTCCAATTTGTGGGCAGAAGTTGGGATGGGCCTTGCTTGGGCCCGAATTGTTAATGAAACTGACTGAAAGATAAACTGATACAGCAAAGATTGAAAACCGCACAGAGTAGACAGAAAGTTATGATGTTAGAAGACGGGATAGAGAGTATGAATGGTGATCACGTTTTGTGAAAGTGACACCAATGAAAGGCCAGACTCGTTTTGGAGTCAAAGGCAATTAGCGCCGCGGTATTCGGACCGTATGAGTGATTGAGAAAATTCCCGTGGCGTATCAAGTTGCACTTCCTCCTGAAATGGAGCATATGCATAACGTCTTCACATTTCGATGTTGAGAGATTACTTCGGATCCGTTTCATGTGATTGAGCCTACTACGAGTAGTGTTGAGTGATGACTACACTTACGAGGAACGGCCTATACAGATTGTAAATCGACGGATCAAGAAACTGAGAAACAAAGAGATCCATAGTGAAAAGTTGACTGGCAGAATCATGGTGGTGTGTATGCCACTTGGGAAAGGAAGATGACATGGCTAGGCGATATCCTGATTTGTTCCCTGAGTCCTGTTTTCTTCCAAACTGAAGGTAACTCGAGTTTAGAGGACTAAACTCCTTATAAGGAGGGGACTGTAACAACCCTCGTACTGATTACCGTTAAACCACTGAATTATGTACTGATCATTGCTAAACTGAACTGATAATGACTGGTAATTGGATTAACTGAGTTACTGAATAAACCGATTGAAATCGAAACTGAAATTGAATAAGTTTGTCTATTGAATTGCATATTGCATCTGTTTGATTGATTGATTATCTGTTTGAATTCGTGTGTTTAATTGCTAATTGAAGGCCTTATCGGCGGCCGAATTAGAAACCGTTTAGTGTTCCATGATCAGTAGAATATTTCTGATTTAATGGTATATTTATCTGAAAATTTATTAGGAATGATTAAACTGGATTAAAATGAGTTAATTAAAGAGTTGGACTTAATTACAACTTTGCCATTGAGTGGCTTTGTTTATTCTTGTCATTGTAGAGCCTTATACACTTAACAAACAATTGCTCAGCCCCTATTCTTGCATTCCCACCGAAATTAGAGAGAAAAGAAAGGGAGAAAATTGATTTCCTTCTTGTATTGCTTGATTTTGCTAAGAAACTTGAAGATTGATAACAAAGATTGCTAATTTGAGCTTGCAAGATTGTAATTTGAACCTAGGTAAGAACTATTCATCTTCTTCTTGTTGTCTTGAACTCCATCTTGCATGTTCTAGGTCCATTGTAGAATCAAGCCATGATTTAGTGCATAGAGGTTGAATATTGCTTGAATTCATGCATGCATGCCATTTTGGTGATTTTTGAAGTTGAATTCATGATGGATTGTACATGCATGCTCATGTTTCTATTAAAGTTCATGTTTTCAGTTTGTTTTCCAACTATTGAGCTCATTGAGCAAGATTTGAACTTGAATTTGGTTAAAACCATGCATTTCATGTTTTGAAAGTGTTCTTGAAATGGGTTTGAAAATGGCTTTAATTGACTCACCTTTGGCCCTTGCATGTGTAAATTGCTTTAAACTTGTTGTATATTGAGTTGGATGTATTTTCCAGAATTTGGGCCCAAGAGGTTGAGTTTTGGATTGTTGAATGCTTGGTTCGAACTTGGGAGACAAATCTGGAAATTCCAGATTTGGCTTCCTCGCTCGAGCGAAGGATTCCTCGCTCGAGCGAGCCCTTTGGTTTTGCAAGCTCGCTCGAGCGAGCATCGAGCGTGGTATCGCGCGTAAAAATCGAGCATCCAGTACTTTTACTGTTCATCAGATCGCTCGAGCGAAGGATTGTTCGCTCGAGCGAAGCCTTTGATTTTGAAGCTCGCTCGAGCGAAGGAAGGCTCGCTCGAGCGAAGCCTATTTTCAGCAACTTTTGAAAAATGCCTTCCAACTGTATTTTTGCATCCTCATCTCATCCTAGGCATTCTTAGGCCTAGTTTAAGACATCTTAATGAGGATTTAGACGTAGAACCACACCGAGGAAATTTAGGGATTTAATTATCACCTTTCCGACTGTGAAACTTAGTGTGGTTCTATTTGTTAACTGTTTAGGGTTGGCTCTCGGGGACGCGCTCTAGCTGCTATAGCCCAACTCTGTGAGTAACAATTGTGTAAAGATATGTTCAAAATGACTATCTTTTGAATACTGAACTGAACTGTTTACTGAACTGGAATTATTTACTGAATGAATGTATGTCCTTTATTTCTGAACTGTATTGTGGCATCCTTAGCACTACTGTTACTGACTGTTACTGTTACAGAGATCTCTGTCGGTTCCCTTGTGGAACCATACTGTTTACTGAATGACTGGCCATCATTACTGTTCGGTCTTTTTGACCTACTGTTACTGTTATGCTAACGGATGTACCACATATGACTGTTTATCGTACTGAACAACTGTAATGATTGAAATGAACTGATTTCATTACTGTAAGGACATTACATTCTTAACCTCTTTATACATTATGTTATTCACTGGGCTTTAGCTCACTGTTTATATATATATGTAGGTTCTCAGCAGCCAGACCAGAGCTAGGAGCGTGGGTTGGTCCCCAGTTTGTCAAGCCAGCCTATGTGCCTCACCGTGAGGTTCCGTGTTGCCGTGATGGCCTTGGGATTTTGTTTTAAGTTTTTCCCATCGGTCTCCTCACTGTTTTGTATTGACCTAACGGATTGTATAGACTGTTTACTGTTTACTGTACTGTTATCGAGGGGTTAAGTCCCCGTACTGAATGTTGTATACTGTATATACTGTACTGTTTGAACTGTATGAATGCATGAAAATGTTTTTGGCATACAGATTTTCACAGCTCAATGGACACTAGTTATTTACTGTATTGGCTTCCGCCAGGCCCTGAACTCTGTTATACTGTGTTATGTTAAGCAGGCCTTCGGTAATCATGGATTACTGGCCGGTTACGGTGCTAAACCCATAGGGCCGGGTTTGGGTCGTGACAGAGTGGTATCAGAGCGATACTTAACCACGAGTTATACCGCACACACGTGTCCAAATGAGCTATAGGGTGTCCTAGAAAAGCAATTAGGGCATCTCATGAATTTGAAAAGTGTGTGCTTATGACTGATTGATTAAGTGTTAAATGTTAAACTGTCTAATTGTACAACTGCCTATAATGATAACTGTTATAACTGTTATAGTGAAATGGATAACATAAAACTGAAATGAAACTGGATCATCATCCTGAGGCCAGAATGGCCAGACTTGAACTAATGATGGGGCTGATAATTGAAAGACTGGATCAACAACAGAACCAACCGCCCCCACCTCCTCCTCCTCCGGTGCAACCGGAACAGAATGTACAAATGTGAATGCAAATGAGGGGATATTATTGCTCTTACCCAGAAATTCAGCAAGCTAAAACCGCCATCCTTTCAGGGAGGCCTTGAACCATTGAAGGCTGAAGCTTGGGTACTTGAAACAGAAAAATTATTTGAAGTGTTTCCGTGTCCGAAGCAACAAAGTGTTGTTAGCAACCTTCACCCTTCAAGAAGAAGCAAGAAGGTGGTGGATGTTGACCCGCGATGCAAATGCTATTATGACTTGGGCTCAGTTCAAGGAGTCCTTCTTTGAAAAGTACTTTCCCCAGTGCATCCGAGACAGAAAAGTAACGGAGTTTGAGCAACTGAAACAGGGCAAAATGTCTGTTGCCGAGTATGAGAAGAAATTCACCGAACTTGCTAGGTATGCACCACACATGGTGGACACCGATTATAAGAAGGCCAGGAGATTGGAAGGTGGCCTGAATGTTGCTATCCTTGACCGAGTCAACATGTTGAAATTGCCAACTTATGTGGGTGTTCTCGACAGGGCCTTGATGGCCGAATCAAATATTGAAGCACTGAAAACTGAAACACCAACAACTGAGTGGCAAGGAAAAAGGCAGGGTTTCAAATTCAAGAAAGGCAAGCATAACGCAAACAAGAAACAGAATACGGGGTCGACAACCAGCCCCAGCCAAGGGAGTGGATTTACTCCACCCTGCTCCATATGTGGCAACAAGCACAAAGGGGTTTGCTATCAGATTTCTGGAGCTTGTTTCAGGTGTGGCAAGGTGGGCCACAGAATTAAAGACTGTCCCTCTGCCCCGCAATCCAGTAGTAAAGCTGCACCGAGCGTAGCAGCATCAAATGTAGCACCGAAGCCTAACCCCAAAGCTACCGGGAAAGAGCCTATGAGGCAGGGCCGAGTGTTTGCCCTAGTACCGGGAGACGTGCAGAATACCGAGACTGTTGTGTCAGGTATCCTCTCTATTGTGCTCAAAATGCATATGTATTGATTGATTCGGGGTCTACACATTCTTATGTGTCACATGCTTTCTCACGAAAATTGAATAGACCCTTAGAACCTATGAATTACTTGTTAGCAGTATCATCACCTGTTGGGGGATCCATGACATGTGCATATATGTATCCTGCTTGTGAGATTATTGTTGGGGATATGCATCTGTTTATTGATTTACTGCCATTGAATATCGATCATTTTGATGTAATATTGGGGATGGATTGGTTACAAAAGTATCATGCCACTATAGACTGTGTAACAAAAAAGTAGTTTTCCGTCCACCGGGCTTACCGGAATTTGTGTTTAATGGAATTGGAGTAGTACCCCCACCGTATCTGATTTCTTCTGTAAAAGCTGTTAGACTGATTAGAAAGGGGTGTAAAGGATATCTGTGTTCTGTGTTGACTGTGCCTACTGATGATAGTGTTAAAACTGATATGAATTGTATTCCTATAGTCAGAGAATTCCCAGATGTGTTTCCAGATGAATTGCCAGGGGATTTGATTGACAGGGAAATTGAATTTACTGTGGATGTATTCCGGGTACACAGCCGATATCGAAAGCTCCTTACAGAATGGCTCCAACTGAACTGAAGGAATTGAAAGTGCAATTGCAGGAACTGTTAGACAAAAAGTTTATCAGACCCAGTACTTCACCGTGGGGTGCACCTGTTTTGTTTGTAAGAAGAAAGATGGCTCACTGAGACTGTGTATTGATTACCGCGAACTGAACAAGGTAACTGTAAAGAATAAATATCCATTGCCACGTATTGATGATTTATTTGACCAGTTACAGGGTGCACAAGTGTTTTCCAAGATTGATCTTAGATCGGGGTACCATCAATGAAGGTTAAACCGAGATATTGATAAGACTGCTTTTAGAACAAGGTATGGACATTATGAATTTTTAGTTATGCCATTCGGAGTCACGAATGCCCCAGCTGCATTTATGGACCTTATGAACAGAATTTTTAAACCGTACCTTGATGATTTCATTGTAGTATTTATTGATGACATCCTGATTTATTCTAAGACTGTTGAAGAACATGAACACCATCTAAGACTTGCCCTGCAGACCTTAAGAGAACAGAAATTGTATGCTAAACTGTCTAAATGTGAATTTTGGCTTGATCATGTGATGTTTTTGGGGCATGTTATTAGCAAGATGGAATTTCTGTTGATCCGCAGAAAATTGAAGCTGTAGTGAACTGGCCTAGACCAACGAATGTAACCGAAGTCCGAAGCTTTTTGGGATTGGCTGGATATTACAGGAGATTTGTCAAAGATTTCTCCAAGATTGCCTTACCACTGACTCAGTTGACACAGAAGGGGACATCATTTGACTGGACTGACCAAGGGAATCAGCATTCCAAGAATTGAAAACCGACTTGTGACTGCACCGGTCCTTACTCTACCTCAGGTACAGATGGTTACACTGTTTTTAGTGATGCTTCTCATAAGGGTTTGGGATGTGTTTTAATGCAGAATGGGAGAGTTATTGCTTATGCTTCCCGACAGTTGAGACCGCATGAAAAGAATTACCCAACCCATGATCTTGAACTTGCTGCAGTGGTTTTTGCATTGAAAATTTGGCGTCACTATTTGTATGGGGCGACATGTGAAGTATACACCGACCACAAGAGCCTGAAGTATTTCTTCACCCAGAAAGAACTGAATATGAGACAGCGGAGATGGCTTGAACTGATCAAAGATTATGACCTACAGATTCTGTACATCCGGGAAAAGCCAATACCGTTGCCGATGCTTTGAGCCGAAAATCGATTGGGAACATAGCCTGTTTGCTGACTGGGCAGAAAGAATTGCTTCATGATCTGGAAAAGTCTGAGATTGAAATTGTTTTGAGGAACAAGGTGGAACCTTAGCTGCCATTACTGCTCAACCAGCATTGATTGAAGAGATTAAGGAGAAACAACAACTGATGATTTCTTGAAAAAGGTTATCGAAGAAAAGATTCAAAACCGAGACCGGGGTTCAAATTTGACAACAATGTACTGAAATTTCAAGATAGACTGTGTGTACCAAATGACACTGAATTGAAAAGAAGAGTTCTCCAAGAAGGCCACAATTCGAAGTTTTCGATTCACCGGGGAATACGAAAATGTATCAAGACTGAAACAGAATTTCTGGTGGCCGGGAATGAAGAAAGAAATTGCCGATTTGTGTCCAAGTGTCTTCATTGCCAACAAGTCAAAGCTGAACATCAACGACCTGCCGGATTACTGCAACCCTTACCCATACCAGAGTGGAAATGGGAGCATATCGATGGATTTTATCGTTGGATTACCTCGCTCCAGGAAAGGTATGGATTCTATTTGGGTTATTGTTGATAGACTGACTAAATCTGCAACTTCTTACCTGTCAAGACAATCTATAATGCGGATAAATTGGCTGTTATCTATATTGATGAAATTGTTAGATTGCACGGAGTGCCTGTGTCTATTGTTTCTGACAGGGATGCGAAGTTTACATCGAGGTTCTGGCAAAGCCTACAGACTGCATTGGGTACTGAATTGAGGCTGAGTAGCGCCTATCATCCTCAGACAGATGGACAGTCAGAAAGGACCATCCAAACTTTAGAGGATCTACTGAGAATGTGTGTCCTTGATTTCCAAGGGAAACTGGGAAAGTCATTTGCCGTTGGCTGAATTCGCCTACAACAACAGCTACCATTCGAGTATTGGTATGGCGCCTTTCGAGGCATTGTATGGCAGAAAGTGTAGATCTCCAATTTGCTGGGCAGAAGTTGGAGATGGGCCGTTGCTTGGGCCCGAGATTGTTATGAGACGACTGAAAAGATCAAACTGATACAGCAAAGATTGAAAACCGCACAGAGTAGACAGAAAAGTTATGCGGATGTTAGAAGACGGGATAGAGAGTATGAAGTGGGTGATCACGTTTTGTGAAAGTGACACCAATGAAAGGCCAGACTCGTTTTGGAGTCAAAGGCAAATTAGCGCCGCGGTATGTCGGACCGTATGAGGTGATTGAGAAAATCAATCCGGTGGCGTATCAAGTTGCACTTCCTCCTGAAATGGAGCATATGCATAACGTCTTCCACATTTCGATGTTGAGAGATTCTTCGGATCCGTTTCATGTGATTGAGCCTACCGAGTTGAGTGATGACTACACTTACGAGGAACGGCCTATACAGATTGTAAACCGACGGATCAAGAAACTGAGAAACAAAGAGATCCCATAGTGAAAGTTGACTGGCAGAATCATGGTGGTGTGTATGCCACTTGGGAAAGGGAAGATGACATGGCGATATCCTGATTTGTTCCCCTGAACCTGTTTTCTTCCAAACTGAAGGTAACTCGAGTTTAGAGGACTAAACTCCTTATAAGGAGGGGAGACTGTAACAACCCTCGTACTGATTACCGTTAAACCACTGAATTATGTACTGATCATTGCTAAACTGAACTGATAATGACTGGTAATTGGATTAACTGAGTTACTGAATAAACCGATTGAAATCGAAACTGAAATTGAATAAGTTTGTCTATTGAATTGCATATTGCATCTGTTTGATTGATTGATTATCTGTTTGAATTCGTGTGTTTAATTGCTAATTGAAGGCCTTATCGGCGGCCGAATTAGAAACCGTTTAGTGTTCCATGATCAGTAGAATATTTTGATTTAATGGTATATTTATCTGAAAATTTTTAGGAATGATTAAACTGGATTAAAATGAGTTAATTAAAGAGTTGGACTTAATTACAACTTTGCCATTGAGTGGCTTTGTTTATTCTTGTCATTGGAGCCTTATACACTTAACAAACAATTGCTCAGCCCCTATTCTTGCATTCCCACCGAAATTAGAGAGAAAAGAAAGGGAGAAAATTGATTTCCTTCTTGTATTGCTTGATTTTGCTAAGAAACTTGAAGATTGATAACAAAGATTGCTAATTTGAGCTTGCAAGATTGTAAATTTGAACCTAGGTAAGAACTATTCATCTTCTTCTTGTTGTCTTGAACTCCATCTTGCATGTTCTAGGTCCATTGTAGAATCAAGCCATGATTTAGTGCATAGAGGTTGAATATTGCTTGAATTCATACATGCATGCCCATTGTGGTGATTTTTGAAGTTGAATTCATGATGGATTGTACATGCATGCTCATGTTTTATTAAAGTTCATGTTTTCAGTTTGTTTTCCAACTATTGAGCTCATTGGAACAAGATTTGAACCTTGAATTTGGATTAAAACCCATGCATTGCATGTTTTGAAAGTGTTCTTGAAGATGGGTTTGAAAATGGCTTTAATTGACTCACCTTTGGCCCTTGCATGTGTAAATTGAGCTTTAAAACTTGTTGTACTATGAGTTTGAAATGTTTTTCCAGAATTTGGGCCCAAGAGGTTGAGTTTTGGATTGTTGAATGCTTGGTTCGAACTTGGGAGACAAATCTGGAAATTCCAGATTTGGCTTCCTCGCTCGAGCGAAGGATTCCTCGCTCGAGCGAGCCCTTTGGTTTTGCAAGCTCGCTCGAGCGAGCATCGAGCGTGGTATCGCGCGTAAAAATCGAGCAACCAGTACTTTTACTGTTCATCAGATCGCTCGAGCGAAGGATTGTTCGCTCGAGCGAAGCCTTTGATTTTGAAGCTCGCTCGAGCGAAGGAAGGCTCGCTCGAGCGAAGAGCCTATTTTCAGCAACTTTTGAAAAATGCCTTCCAACTGTATTTTTGCATCCTCATCCATCCTAGGCATTCTTAGGCCTAGTTTAAGACATCTTAATGAGGATTTAGACGTAGAACCACACCGAGGAAATTTAGGGATTTAATTATCACCCTTTCCGACTGTGAAACTTAGTGTGGGTTCTATTTGTTAACTGTTTAGGGTTGGCTCTCGGGGACGCGCTCTAGCTGCTACTAGCCCAATCTCTGTGAGTAACAATTGTGTAAAGATATGTTCAAAATGACTATCTTTTGAATACTGAACTGAACTGTTTACTGAACTGGAATTATTTACTGAATGAATGTATGTCCTTTATTTCTGAACTGTATTGTGGCATCCTTAGCACTACTGTTACTGACTGTTACTGTTACAGAGATCTCTGTCGGTTCCTTGTGAACAGTTACTGTTACTGAATGACTGGCCATCATTACTGTTCGGTCTTTTTGACCTATGTTACTGTTATGCTGACGGATGTACCACATATGACTGTTTATCGTACTGAACAACTGTAATATTGATTGAAATGAACTGATTTCATTACTGTAAGGACATTACATTCTTAACCTCTTTATACATTATGTTATTCACTGGGTTTTAGCTCACTGTTTATATATATATGTAGGTTCTCAGCAGCCAGACCAGAGCTAGGAGCGTGGGTTGGTCCCCAGTTGTGTCAAGCCAGCCTATGTGCCTCACCGTGAGGTTCCGTGTTGCCGTGTGATGGCCTTGGGATTTTGTTTTAAGTTTTTCCCATCGGTCTCCTCACTGTTTTGTATTGACCTAACGATTGTATAGACTGTTTACTGTTTACTGTACTGTTATCGAGGGGTTAAGTCCCCGTACTGAATGTTGTATCTGACTGTATATAGACTGTACTGTTTGAACTGTATGAATGCATGAAAATTTTGGCATACAGATTTTCACAGCTCAATGGACACTAGTTATTTACTGTATTGGCTTCCGCCAGGCCCTGAACTCTGTTATACTGTGTTATTGTTAAGCAGGCCTTCGGTAATCATGGATTACTGGCCGGTTACGGGGCTAAACCCATAGGGCCGGGTTTGGGTCGTGACAATTTTGTTGGCTTAACCTTCTCAATGTGACAAGTGATTCAATTGATTAGTCAAAAGCTTATTTGTTGCATCACTATGACTTAATTTGCTTCGTCAAAGACTTGCTACATCATTTTAACACATGTTAATATTTAATTTGACCACCATGTAATATTGATTTGAGACCAATTAGACACGTGATAAAATTTAATTTCTTAATAATTATACTATATTTTATAGACCTTTTGAAATATGTGACAATTCATGATTGACTGAATTTTTACATTCTTACACATGAGTTGTACCAAAACTCTCATACGATTTTAATAAAATTAAATTTGAAAAAAAAAATGCGCTAAATAAGGTTCATTGTAGCATCAACTAGCTCTCAAGCTCGTGTGGGTACCCGAATTGAAGCTCGACCAGCCCATTACTTTATAAAATTCATAGTTGGGTCTTCTCTCTCAATATCCAAGTCACAGCCCATTTCATCAATTTGGCCTTATTTTTTTTTACGTGAATTACACTCACCTTTTTTAAAAAATACAGTTTAGTCTTATAAATTATAATTATACTAATTTCTCTTTTAGCAAAATTAAAATAATTAAAATTAATGCAAATGATAGGTAGATATTGAAATAAACAAAGATATGTATTTTAGCAGATAATAGACGACAACATCATCTTTTCATCTATATGACTAACGAAATACTAATGAAAAAAAACATATATATTATGTGAATTAAAATCTTGAGAGAGATCGGTGTAATACTTTAAGTGTGAGGCTAATTGTATTTCTCCGAATATCAAGAGATGTGAGTATAATTTACCTTTTTTCTTATTAGTTTCATTTGTGTCTTCCAGTCTTTTTGTTGTTTAAATCTCCTCAACCTCGAGTCTGGATTTTTTAGAGCAATTTTTTTTGTATGATTAAGAATTATTGTACCATCAACTTAATAATAGTATGCCGTTAATTTTTGTAAAATTAAGTTTCAATCATACAAGAAATCACTCTAGAATTATTTTAATAAAAATCACTTTAAAAAATTTGGTATAACCACCTACAACAACAACATATCATTTTTTTAAGAAAAATTATAAAGCAGTTATATTAAAATAAAAGTTAATATCATACAAAATAAGAAAAATAAAAACAATAAAGTCCCAAAAGGCAAAACAAAAAATCCTACTCAAACAACAAACTACAAAATCCATAAATAAAAAATAAAAAAATAAAAAAAGTCAGCTGTAGTATGGGAAAATCACCAATTTTCTTATAGATATGGTTTGGAAAAATAAGATTTGCAACTAAATAAAGTCTAACCCTACCATCATTGTTGTCCCTGTCACTACTATTCTCTTGTACATCAATCAAACGTAGATATTGAAAATCTAAAAATCTATGCTAGAAATCGATGGAAAATTCTCAAACATCTCTTTCAAAGCATAAAAAAAATTCAGATCTACATTTTAAAAGTGTTTTTGCATTTTACCAAAAAGTTACAGAGAAATCGCCAAAGGGGCGTCATAAATCACTAGAGAGAAACTCCAACGACTCCTGCCATGTCAAACGTCATAATACAAAATATATCATTGGATAAATTACAAATACACCCCCAAGGTTTACTTAAAATATGATTTGCCCTTGTAGTTTTAGAAATTAAATCTTATCCGTTGAAGTTTTTAATTTTATAACAAATAACCATTTTTATTAATAAATTATCAAGTCAATTAACAATTTCTAATGATATCATAAATTTATTTCAATTAATAATTCAGGTTACTTTACTATTGTATATGAGAGCAGTTAGGAATTTTATTTTTTTAATTAATTATGTTAAATAAAAAATTCTGAAAAGAGAATATTTGTAATTTTGTAAACTACAAAGGCAATTCATATTGTAAACAAATTTAAATGAGTGTATTTGTAATTTATCCTATATCATTATATCAAAATATTTTTAAGACTTTTCGAACTCATTTTATTAGGTACGTTCAGGGAAATTATTCAATATTTATGAAGTTTCACGTGTCTGTACTACTTAACCAATCATTATTATGTCCCCTCATGTTCTCCAATCACCCAACATAATATCTCACCTACCCACCTTCTCCACCAATCACAATACTATGGAATACCACGTGTCTATACTCCGGAATTACTGAATAATTACCAATAAGTTCAGCGGCTCATAATAGTGTTTTCAAAAGAAAAAATTAAGGGGAAATATCATATCAATGATATTTGCAAAAATTAATTACTATTCAGTACTAATAATTAACATTATAAATTTTTTCATGAATTGGTAATTACTTTTTCAAGCTAGCCCTAATTTGTTATTTCTCCAAAAATTAATAGATAATTTTGAAGTGTAAACACATTAATAAGAAATCATGACATATATTAAGTAAATCATTCTTTATTTTTAATTACATAATAAGGTAAGTTATCATATCCTACTCGTAAATTTTTCTTCTACATATGGAGCACATCATGTCACTTAATGCTCCGAGACCACTAAATAATTATCCAAAAAAGAATATTGTCATATTTGATGTCCTCACAACAACACAATCTAATTTTTGATTAATTTTTAGCTAGCATATTCCCATAATATACACGGATAAAACAATATTTTTTTAAAAAAAAATGAGATGCATACTGGCCTCTCACGTGCTTGGTCCCTCGCGGTGTGCCAACATATTGTCCGCTTTGGGGTTGGGCCGCTGCGAGCTTGTCCCCTCACGGTTTTGTTCCTCCCCCTGGAAGAGGGGAAAAGGCTTGTTGACAGATGGAGGGGGCCAGCACGCTTATAAGGTAGACGAGGAGTCCCTCCCGAATCGATGTGGGACAGACCCAACATAACCCCCCAGCGGACTGGGCCGCGAACAGCGGGAGAGTTTGCTGGACGCCCTCCTTCTAGCGCCAATGCACATGCCTGGTCCCTCGCGGTGTGCCAACATATTGTCCACTTTGGGGTTGGTCCGCTGCGAGCTTGTCCCCTCACGGTTTTGTTCCTCCCACTTTAAGAGGAGAAAAGGCCTGTTGACAGATGAAGGGGGCCAGTACGCTTATAAGGTAGACGAGGAGTCCCTCCCGAGTCGATGTGGGACAGACCCAACATATGGTGGAGTGAGAGAGGCCGCTGCGAGCTTGTCCCCTCATGGTTTTGTTCCTCCCCCTGGAAGAGGGGAAAAGGCCTGTTGATAGATGGAGGGGGCCAGTACACTTATAAGGTAGACGAGGAGTCCCTCCCGAATCGATGTGGGACAAACCCAACACTATTTATTTTTATTTTTATTTTTTTGTGTGTCTTTTGTCTCTTATGAGAAAAAGTAAATTTTTGTGTCGTACATTAATTAGTTTTTTCTATCCCCACCCACCCAAGCAAATTTAGTTGTTAAATCAATAAATGTTTTTAAATTTTATTTTTTGAAAATTTAATAATCAATAATTTAGTTTAATAATTTTTCCTCTCTCTGCCCAAATGTTCAATACATTTTTTTTTTCTCCTTGAAAAAAAAAAGAAAAAAAATTTGGTGATAAATCCATCTTTCCACTCTTATAAGTCATTAAGAACAAGGGTGAAACTTTTAGGACCATAAGGACATTTATTGAAAATTTGTTAGTCAAAAGGACATTTGTTGGTCAAAAGACTTATCTGTTGAAATTTTTATTTTAACCTATCTATCCAAATCTTTTTTTATCTGTTCAATTTTTCGACCTATCTATTGAAATTGTATCTATTTGTTGAAATTCATCAAGCCTATTTTTTTCCTATTTGTTGAAATTCAGCAAGCCTATTTTTCCTATCTGTCAAAATTAAACAAATACAAACTGAATCTAGTTTTTTATTTTATTTGTTCCATACAACAATAGTGATTCAAGGAAAGAGGAAAGAGGAAAGTTGAATTATCATTGAGCTTGAATCTATCTGTCAAAATTAAAGACAAAACTGCATATCAAATAAAGACACAACTGCATATCATCTTATTTAGTCCAACATTGTGCCCTGCAATCTTAAATGACTCCACTGCAAAAGCCTTTACTGAACCATTATACACATGTATTCGTGCATAAATTCATCAACAAAACTCAACAGATGAACTTCAACTAAAATATTAGGAAAACAAAATCAATTTTACACTAACATCAGATGTTATAGGCATACATACAAATGTATATATGCACACACATAGCTGTGCAAGTAGTTGAGACCACCATTCGAAGGATTCCAAGTAGAGAAAGCTTTCCAATTCTTTATGCAGCCATTGAATACCTTTCCGAAAAAGAAAAGTACAAAATAGATTAAAGTAATCGCTATGAGGATCAAGAGAAAAGGGAATGAAGAGAATGGTACGATGAATTTACAGCAGGAAAATTTCTGGACTCAATATGTGAAGCCAAGTCTTCAGATGATGAAATTTCTCTAAATCTATGAATTCGCAGAGCCTCTTCTACCATTTTCACCTTACAAATCTATAGAATGGATCCCTTCTAAAAATAAAAAATAAAAATCTATAGAATGGACTTACGAACTAAGCTTCCTAAATTTTTTTTTTTATATAAGCGCAATTAAATAAAATTTGAAAATTATTATATCCATAAAACTTGAGAACTTGACGTAGAGACTTGCCTAAACCATAACAATTTCATAGGATGGATCTCTCTATAAGCATTCAATTCAATAGGAAAAGCCAAGCAAAACTTGTCATTGGGATGGAGCCAGTTTTATCATATATATTGAGTTAATTAGAGAAAAGTATACACTTATGGGACTGTTGATCTAAATAAGTGTAATTTTTAATTTTTTTATGAAAAAATGTGTAGAAAAATAGAGAGGTGATGCGACCCAAAAAAGATAAAAAGATAAAAAAAAAGTGTACTTATATAGTGTACCTCAAATCAAGAATAAAGACATGCATTGAAGAGTCATCAAAAAATTAGTTGGAAAGGTCGTTAGTGACTGGCAGCGATCAAGTAGATAGATAAGTGATATTGGATACGTATATAAATCGGTGACATTTAAACAGATAGATGACATGTGTATATATATGTGACATTTGAATAGATTGGTTATATTTGAATAGATAGGCATACAGATCGGTAACATTATTTTGATTGATCGTTTGAAAATTGAGTTTTTTTTTTTTTTTTTTTAAATTATTTTATTTTTAGTGATTTTTTTAAAACATTTTAAGCAAGTTTTTTTACTTTTTAGATGCACTTAAGTTAGATATTTATGAAAGTATTTAAAAAAAATAATTAAATACACAAGAATATGAAAATGTACTGAATTTATATATATATATATATATATATTATATTTTTAGTATTTAGTGAATTTTTTTTTAAAAAAAATTTACAATATTATACTTTTTAATTATATTTGTATTAGGTGTATCGAAAAATTATAATAAAAAAAAATCTTTAAAATATAAAAAAAAAATTAATGAAAACAAAAAAATATGAAAAATAAAATATTTAATTTTCAAAAATAAGAAATAAACCAAACAAGGTTGTCTTTTTGGCCTAAAAAAATTTAAGCTTGAACAAATATTGGCCCAATAATTTTAAAAATAGACCTCTCACATCAGTGCTTTATATATATATATATATATATTGACAAATGAAATGATAAAAAAAAAAAAATTATTATAATATTATTATTTACGTCATCATTTAGTGAGTAAGAATAAAATGTGAAGTACTATTTTTTTGGGGTAAAAATTGAGACCAATATACAAAAGTTGTATATAAATTATGCTTTTAACTGAATTAAAGAGACTTTTCATTTGAGTTCAAATTTAGAGACCCCATGAAAATAGGACCCAGCCCAGTTATTTGCATCCTTGTTACCATTGGATCCCTAAAGGAGAGTTCCTGCAGGTGATTCTATTTACACCTAAAAAGTTATTAAGTAGGTCTAATTTTTCAACATTCTTTATTAAATTATTTAGGGTTATAATTTACTTTTAATATATCCTATATTTTTTCACAAATTACCCTTCAAGATAAAATCATAATTTGTGGTACACCCAAATAATAAATAAATCAATTCAAATTATCCTCCAAGATAAAAAAATCTTTCTTCATCTTCATCCTTGTCTTCTTTTTCTTCTTCTTTTCCTTCAACTTATCTGGCTTAGCATCCTAATTCACAAAGTGGTGTTATAGGCCACAAATGAAGCCTAGGGTTCATGTTCTTGGCCTAGGGTTCATGTTTGATTTGATTGATAGTGGAAGAGGATTTTCTCTCTTCTGTAACAACTGGGTCCTCTGGTTTTGGTGTGGTTGGCTTGGAAGAACTCAACAAAAAAATTCTACAAACCCAGATGTTTTATTGTGCAATTAGAGGGAGATATATTGTTCTTGTATTAAACGAGCAATTAATATAAACATACAAATCAAGAAAGGAAAATGCAACGCCCCAAAATAATAATAATAATTTATAGCATGGCATTCTATAGAAAGTATAACTTGCGAAATATTTAACATTTCATTAATATTTCTTAGTCGTACAAAAGATGACATATGCACGTATACATTAATAAATTCTAGGTCCTGAATTTATAGCATATGCCATTTGTAAGTGAATTGAAACCAAAGGATGTGCAAATAAGTTTATGCCCTAATGGCTACATCTTTCGAAGTCAATGCTTGGGTACAACAAAAATGAGTCAAACTCAATACATAGAAAGCCCAAGGCTTGTACAAAAATAATTACACAAAAGAAAATAAAAAGAAACTCTCGTCTGCAAGTCCTCCCAAGCTATCTCATTGGTGGAGGTATATCATCAGCACTTGAAAGTTATTTTCCATGTAGGGTGAGTTAAAGCCTAGTAGAGATACTTTAACACTATGTATAAAACTTAATGAAGTTATAAAGTGAATGCATATGTATGTCATTTGCCAAACATTATACTTTTCTATCTCAAAATAATGCAATGCCAATATTATATATCAATTCATGAAAAATATACTTTTATATTAGAAAATAGGACAGTGGATGCAAAATACTAGGAATCTCTAAGTACGTGTCTACCAGTAGGCTATACAAGCACTACCAAAGCCATTTTATCAGTACTATCCAGAAGGATTGGTACCTAACCGCGCGACTTTCACCAAGGATACACAGGCCAACATAATAAACCACACCCACACCCCCTAACCAGATTCACCAAGGTATACACTTTTTTTTCTCAAAATAATATGTTTTCAATGTTTAAGTATGAAACAATGCTTAATGCAAGATATATGAGTAATTAGTTTCAATTAACCTAATCATCATGTAATTTCTACAACAATCAAAGCTATTCTCCACCGATGGTCCAAAACAGATATTTATACTCAACAGATAATTTTTCAACAACAGATAAAATCTCAAAATTTCAAAATAGAGAGATATTATATATATCCAACTCCACTCTCATCATCAATAGATACATTCTTCGTATCTTTTCAAAACCCAACATCCTTTTATTTTCTTTCATAAATCAAACATCAATGATTTTCAAACAAAACCTCTTTTATTTTCAAAATCGCATTTAAGGAAAGAATTTCCAACATTCCAACACAACCCAACAATATACACACTTCCACAACCCTTCTCAAGAATTTATTTGAAAAACCCATCTTTTACATTTCAAAATCAAACCTTAGATTTAACCAAAAATCCTCAAATCACTAAACCTTTTCAAAGAGCAAATAACTACGCTAAGAATCATACCAAAAGTTGAAGAAATCCCTACCTTAAGAATAGAAAAGGAAGAGAGTAAGGGTAGAAGTTTGATAAGGCCGAAAACAAGATTCTCCCCGATTAAAACGAAGCTTTCGACGAGCTCTACCTTTTTCTCCAAGGAGCTATGGTAGAGAAATTAATGGATGAGGAAGTATTTGAGGTTTTAAGGTAAGAACTTGAGAGAGAGAGTGAAGAAATTAGGGTTAGGGGTGTTTAAGGGAGAGAGAAGACGTAAAAAAGTGACAAAAATCCATTTTTACCAAAAACACTACTCAAGTGCACAATAACTCTCTCTTAGAAGTTTAGACCTGCAAAAGACTGCTTGAGCGAAGAAAATACCTCTCGAGCAAAGATCACCCATTCCCAGATATTGTATAAGTCTGCAAAAATACTGAGAGATCTTAAAGATTACTCGAGCAACCAAAGCATCGCTCGAGTGAACCAGAAGTGAAATAGACAGCACCTCTATTGAAATGCTAATTCCCAACCTGTTTCAAAGATAACCAACAACTCAACTCAACTATCAACAAGATGATAAAGGGCATAAACAATAATTAAAGGTACAAATCCCATATCTAAGAGCATGAAATGGGTCAGGTCTAAACCATAACTGCTATAATCTTTCCCTTAAGAAATTTTTCCCCCGAAATTTAAATCAAACCCAAAATCATCAGATTTTAATCCCCTTGATGAACCATACTAGCAACAAAGATGAAACAGAGTCTTCCAGCACAAAATATCACAATTCAAATCTCCAAAACACTTACAATGTTTATATATTACAACATGATAAAATTTTCAAAACAAAACTTAAATATCAACAAATAGGTCTGAATACTTTTCATGGACTTCCACCTCTCGCTTCCAAGTCGTCTCCTTAACCCCATGGTGTCGCCATAACACCTTAACCATGGAATAGTCTTGCTCCTCAAGACTTGATCCCGAGTATCTAACACCCGAACTGGTCTCTCTTTATATGAGGCATCCTCATCTACCTTTAACTTGGTCCAATCCAACATGTGTGAAGTATCAGGTTTATACTTCTGGAGCATACAGATATAAAACACGTCATGAACTTTGAAAAGTTGGGACGACAAGGCCAAACAATAAGCTACCTCCTCAATTCACTCAAGAATCTTAAAGGGCCCAATAAATCTGAGAGACAACTTTCAGTTCTTTTCGAATCTCATCAAACCCCACATCGACGATATTTTAAGAAATACATGATCCCCCACCTCAAAAGGCAAAGTCCTCCTCTAATGGTCGGCATAGCTCTTCTGATGGCTCTAAGCTGAAATCAATCTCTTACAAATAAGTGCAATCTTTTTTGTCATTTCCCGGACTAATTTAGGACGTAGCATAGATGCGTCACTGTAGCTCAGCTTTTTTGCACCCCCTTTCAGAAACTCGAAAGAAGCTCTACAGTTCGAATTCTCGCGGTTCTGAATCTAATCTTACAAGTGCAATGTGAAGTTGGTAAACACCAAAGAGTCTAAATCCGACAAATAGTTTGGAAAATTGATTTTGAATCAAAAATGTCAAAATTGAACTGCTTTGCCAGATACAAGTTGCCACCTAAATATTTTATTTTGGGAAAATTTAGGAAACCCATGACTCGTGCCAAAGGCCACGTGTTTGTGATCACTAAGATTGCCTCGGTTCGGGAACTTGAGTATGAGAGGGGAAGGTCATGAATTGAGCACCCCCGCTCGCTTGATCAAAGATCGACCTCTACCAATCATGATATGATTTTTATCAACATTATATGCTCTTGTTCCGGTTTATTAGGCTAGCATTTACTATATGATGTGCGCACACAAAGTATAGACTAGTTTGCTCAAATTGGAACAATTCAATTTCGTGTTTGTTTTTTGAAAAGAGTTTGAATTTGCCACTTAACAAAGTGGGCTTAAATGTACATTTATTGAATCATTCCAATTCAAGCAACAAGCCTTCATCCACAAGCACTCAAACAGTTCAACAAGTAAACACTTAGCCTCATGGAAAACATGCTAGACATGGCAACAATCACACTCATGCAATTATGCTAAAGCACTAAAAATGCACCTAGTACTCCAAGCTAAGATAAAACAAAAGAGTTAGAAAAATGCATGATTCCTAACTATAAGATATGACTAATGCAACACATACAAAGAATGCAATTAATAAGCTCGGCTACTAATATGGCATATGAGGCAATTTTGATAGCATGTAGTCTAAGCACGTATTCAAAGAATGTATTTAAACTAACAATGCAGTTAGAATGATGAACCGAGTCTCGGTGCATGCAATACAAGTGAATGCAAACATGAAGTATACTAAATAAAACATGATGTCCCTAATCTAACCATTGTAAGCTAGTAAATAAAAGGGAGAAAGACATGGGATTGGAAGACATACACATTATTACATTGTGCTCTCACGAAGAAGAGTCTGAATAAATTAACAAATTAACTAACTAATTAAAGCTAAGCTAATTAAGCTAATTATTACAAAAAAAGAATAACTAGCTAAATTACTTAACTAATTATTACAACACTTGAATTAATTAACTATTCTAGTTAACTAATTAAATAATTACAACATAAGTGTAATTAAACTAAGCAACTAGCTACTCCGCTTCGGGAAATGAGGGATGTGCATGCGCATGCTTGGTTTCCACCCGAAAGAACCACCGTTTTGTTTTCGAATGCCTTTGTTTGCACAATTGAACACCAACACTGCTGCTCACTCTGTTATGCCTTACCAACACTCTGCTGAATTTTGCGTTAGTGACTAGTCGGCCACTGATAAAGGTTGCCGGCTATTAGCTGGCCATGATTGAAGGTTGTTGGCCATGGATGGTGGTCTGCCGGCCATGGAAAGTGGCCTGCTGGCCACTGATGCACAGGTTCATCTTGCTACAACAAAGGACAAACATAGCATATATAGGGTATTTTGAGAGTTACCCCTCATTTTCATGGGAAAATCAAAGGAGTAGCAAGCTTTGGTTCACAAACCATCAATGAATGCAATTTCATTGCATGATGGCTTGTGAAACCAACTGTGGAAGTTCAATAAATGCAAAACAAGACACAAGCCTCCTCATTTTCATGAATGATCAAGGGAAGAAGTTGACCTTGGAGACTTTGAATCATTTCATCACTAGCAAGTATGAAATGGTTCAAACTTCCATGTGTTCAATTAACGTCTGATTGAACACAACCAAATATTATCTTTCTCACTTTTAATTCCAAGTTTTAGTTACTCATTTTAACTTACCGACCATTCTTTAACCAATTAAGTCCATTAGTGAGTTAAGTCCTTTAAAAGGGAAGGAAGTGTCAAACAAGGGGTAGTTTAAGGCAAGAGAGAGGTGTCATGCCGTTGATAATGAACCCTCAAAAGAGGATTAAACCATTAAGCATGGACCTGAATCACAAGCTTAAACAATCCTAAGGTTGAAACAACCCTCAAAGAAAACAAAGAGTAAAAAAATGAGAGAGGTTGCAGAGATTATGCTTGCTCAAATTAAGTGAGAAAAACATTAAAACAATGTAATCAACTCAAACAAGTGGTGTCTAAAGGCCTAAAACACCAAGCTTGTGAGGACACTTGCACTTAAAGCATGCAAAACAAAGCTCAAATGCAACAACCAGCCCAAAACAGAGGCAAAACAGTCTAAAACAAGTCCTAGAACATGCTAGAATTGAGCTAAAAAAGTCTAGATTAACATGCTAAAACATGGCATAACCTAGGCTAGTAGCAAGACACAAGGAGGGGAGGCTAACCCCTCTAAATTTGGACTTCAAAACATGATTTTGGCCACTGAAAAAGCTCTGAAAATCAGTGTTTAAAAGCTTTGAAAAAGATAGTAAAAAGGTGGAAAACACAAGGGCAAAAGCCTCCAAAACAAGGTACAAAGAGGGGCTATCGACCCCTCAACCTTTAATGGCCTTAAACCCAAGTTTTAGCCCAAAAAGCACAAAGTTTTGACAGCCCAAAACAATGGAAAAACAGTAGGAATAGAAGCAAATAAAACAAAGTTACAAGCAAAGTTTTATACCTTTGCAGAGAAGAGCAACTCCAAGCAACAAAACCAAGCAAATAACACCCTCTAGAGCTCAAACCAAGCTCAAAAGTACCCCAGTTCAAAGATGATGAGATTTGGTTAAGGGTGTATAGGCAACGGTTAAGGAATTGTAGGCAAAAGTGTAGAGAATTTGTAGAGAGAGAGAAAAATTTTGAGTTCAAAATTTTCTAACCTTGCTACAAGAGAGAGGGGGTCCCTATATATAGAAAACATGAAATTCCCTCAAGGAGATCCAGCCCTACACATGGGGATAGATGTATGCATCTGTGCAAACAGCTGGCACAGTTGGCATAAAATATATGCAAAACACACTGGTGGCTGGCAAGCCACATCAGTGGCCAGTAGCCCAAAAATGATGGTCGGCAGCCTCTAGAGATGGCCGGCAGGCCACCAGAGGTTGCAGGCTGGAAAGACCAAGGCATGGTCCAAAAATGAGACAAAAAAAGTGTAGGGTTTGAAAGGCTCAAAGTTGTGGTATTCCGCTGAGGACTTCGAATACATTCATCATCGGGTGTGCATACGAGGATGTCCGAGTCGTAAGGGCCGTAAAAAATGGAGTGTCTATAGTTGCCCCTCTTTGACAGAACTCGGAGTCATGAAATAACGTGAGTGAATGTTAAAGCCTAGAGACAACCCATTTTGACAAGGCCGTAAGACTTGGACAAACAATCAAGACATAAATAAATGGTTGCGCCTGTAGGCTGCCTATGTATCCCTTTGTAAGGAATCAAACAAGCGTAGTTCTGGGGCAAGATGCAAATGATATGCACAATGCAACTTTGAAAGCTGGACTTACAAGCTAAACGAAGTCGACTATTTTGAAATCTTATGATCATGCACAATGATGCAATAAGCCAATAACAAGTATAATAAGCAAGAATATAATAGTGACATATGAATGAGCAACTTCAAGCTTAAAAGCAAAATGATCCAAAACACACTCTAACCACGCCAAGACACGGGACGAGGAAAGAAAACATCGCTCAGGGTTGCGTTTTACGCATCCTGAGAAAACCACTCGGCCTCGTGTTTCACACGTCTCTAGAAACAAGAACAAAAATTGCTTGTACCCGCGTTTCATGCGTCCCAAGATACAACCACAAAAACCGCTTGGGCCTGCGTTTCACGCGTCCCAAGATACAAGAACAAAAATCGCTTGGGCCCATGTTTCACGCATCCTAAGATACAAGAACAAAAATTACTTGGGCCCGTGTTTCACGAGTCCCACGATATAACCACAAAAACTGCTTGGGCCCGTGTTTCACGCATCCCAAGATACAACCACTCAGGCGCGTGCTTTGCACGTCCCGAGGTAAAACCCGCCCAGGGCCGCGTTTCATACGTCTTGAGAAACAACCACTTGGGCGCGTGCTTCACACGTCCCGAGGTAAAACCCGCCCGGGGCCGCGTTTCACGCGTCCTAAGAAACAACCACTCAGGCGCGTGCTTCGTACGTCCCAAGGTAAAACCCGCCCAGGGCCGTACTTCACGCATCCTGAGAAACAACCACTCGGGCGCATGCTTTGTACGTCCCAAGGTAAAACCCGCCTAGGGCTGTGTTTCACGTGTCCTGAGAAACAACCACTCGGGTGCATGCTTCACAGGTCCCGAGGTAAAACCTGCCCGGGGCCATGCTTCACGCATCCTGAGAAACAACCACTCGGGCGCATGCTTTGCACGTCCCAAGGTAAAACCCGCCTAGGGCTGTGTTTCATGTGTCCTAAGAAACAACTACTTGGGTGCATGCTTCACAAGTCCTAAGGTAAAACCTACCCGGGGCCACACTTCACGCGTCCTGAGAAACAACAACTCGGACGCATGCTTCGCACGTCTCGAGGTAAAAAAGAGGGGTGTGATAGATGCACGACGTGAACAAGTGCGATAGATGCACGAAGTAAACAAGTGTGATAGATGCACAAAGTGAATAAGTGCGATAAATGTACAAAATGAAAAAGTGCGATAGATACACAAAATGAATGAGTGCGATAGATGCACAAAATGAACAAGTGCGATAGATGCACAAAATGAATGAGTTTCACCTACCGAGAGGCAAATGACTTTATCTGGAACTCCTCTGAATGAACCATGCATACAATATCGTTTGCCTGTATAAGAAAGAAACTTAACAAGTGCGATACAGCAAGAATGCATGTTCTATGCAATACAAACAACCGAGATCCAATGTTAATTGAAGGCATGTTCCAGGCGAGAAACAAAAAGCATATTCTCTGCATAAAACAAGAGTGGAAGCATTTTCTATGTGTGATTCATAATGGATGCAAGACACGCATGCAGCATATACGTGAAATGCATATTTTATGCAAAATGTACCTTCTACACAAGAAACAAAAACGTAATTTGACAAAAACAAATTCAATGGAAACTTCCAATTTACCTCTCGGAAGAATTACAATATGTTTAAAGGATACACCTCATTCATGTTTGACAAGTGACGAACATCGTGCACCGAAAACACAATTTTGAGCTTCCGTAGAGACAATCTGAACCCAATAGTGAACCACCCCTATACTTCTTGGAAACCAAGGACACAAAACAGCATCAGGACCCCAAGGGAGGCCACTGGCCACCTACCGGCCACAAGAGGAGGCCGTCGGCCATGTGCCGGCCACGGGTGAGCCTTGCCGGCCACCAGTGAGCTTTGCCAACCACCTGCTAGCCAACGATGGCAGCTCGGGGTTGACTTTTTGGCTCGGGTCTTTAAGTATACAACTCAACACTTCATTTCCTCACTTCTCTAGGGCCGAAATTCTTCTCCCTCTCTCTCTAGATGCTCATTCTCTCTAGATTTGCGCTTTCTATGTGTTTTCCAACGCCCCACGCGAAGTTGATTTGTTAAATCCTCTTTATTTCCTTCGTTTTGAACCGATTGAAATTTGATTTCGGTGCTTTTTCTTGGAGTTTCACCACTTGGGGCTTGTTCCCCTCGAGTTTCTCTCAGGTTTTGTGCCTTTTCCTGGGCTCTGACTTTTTCTTCCATTTTCTCTCTCCTAGGGTTGACTTTTTCCAAGTTCACCCTCTTTTCAGCATTTTTCTTCACCTATTTCGCACCCATTTTCCAGATGATGGATGATGTACCATATGACGGGGCTCCTCCAGAGACTCCCCTAGTATTTCCACCTATTCTTAAGGTAGTAGAGCCAACAGCTGACCTTGAGGCCGACCTTAAGGCAGAGTTCGAGCCTGAGGCCGAGCCAGAGCTGCTACCACTGAGGGTACGACCTTTCGATCCAGAGAGATACCATCCCCAGACACATATATTGCCTGTTGAAGGCATCAGAAGCTTCACTGAGTTTGCTTACGGCACATCGGAGGACCTCCTGCTGAAAGAGCCGGCTTCTTACCTGTCAGCCATGGCCGTTGAGGTATGAACTATGTTTTCATGCATTTCCGCCTTTTTTACTTGCATTTCTTGCACTGCCTTTTATTCGACTATACTATCATCACTGCTTTATCTGTTGCATCTGTCCTTTATTTGTTGCATCTATTCTTTGCCACAGGGCGAGTCTCGTGCCTTCAGAAGGTACGGTGCTACGACCGCCCGAGACTGGTACGACGAGCTCTCCGCTGTAGTTTGTGACATCATAGATGAGGTTGGCTTTGGCTTTTTCTGCTTTGGCTTGACACAGGTCATCGAGAGTTGTCCTCTCTTCGGAGCGCTCGTGGAGAGGTAGTGGAACACCACCAACTCCTTCCACTTTTCTACTACAAAGGAGATAACGATGACTCCCTATGACTTCACCATGATCACCGGCTTAGACGTAGGGGGTGATCTAATCCCTCTCGATACAAACATGGAGAAATGAGAGGCGGCCTGGTTCGAGCTGCTGGGAGCACATCTACCTATATATTGGACAGGCATGGTCAAATACACCTAGTTTGCCGAGCAGTTCAGAAGGACTGAGCCCGAAACGATAGAGGAGATAGAGCAGTATGCTAGGGGCTTTCTAATGTTCGTCTTTAGTACGACCTTGTTTTTCGAATATATGGAACACCGTAGGCCTGCATTTGGTGAGTGCCCTGGTGACCCTTCCTCGGGTTCATTTTTATGACTGGCGGAGTTGGCTTCGCCACCTTATATGGCTACATGAGCTCAACCTCCCGTCTGAGAGGGGACTTGATTGGAGGCTACTGGTGAGCTTGGGAGGTACGCATCTCAGTTCCCTCTTAGCACTTTACATTTTTTGCTTTACAATTTTTGCTTTACATCTGTTCAACACCTGTGCTTTCTACTTTGCACTTTCTGCATTTGTGCGGGGTTGGAGACTGGATTGGATTAGTGTGGGTGTGGGTCCCACCCACACCTTGTTTGGTGATGATTTGGGAGGGGGGATTAACAGTGTGAGGGGCTTAGTAATCCCCTTTAGGAGGGGGATTAACTTGGCTGGATTTTAAGTAGGATTAGAAAAATAGTAAATGGATTAAGTCTATTTTATATTAAAAAAATTTATTTTTTTAATTGTATTTTTTTTTATCAAGTGCACATGTTTGTTTTAATATTTGTTTTAGTTTTTTTAATATAGAAATAATTTTTTATTTATCTTATATAAAAGTAATTTAATAATCCCATCAGTAATCATCTCTTACATTATCATCAAAACAAACACACTTTTATTTAATCCCTACATTAACAATTTCTTTACTAACCATCCTCTCATTAACATACTCATCAAACCTAGTCCGCCAAACAAATATGACCTTGTGGGTTGGCAACTCAAATTCATGAATAGAAAGTTGAACAAATTATGTGAATACAACTTTAGATTTACCCTTTTATGATAGGATCTTAGAATGATTTTTGAAAAGGAGATTTTGGCCAAATGCCCTTCATCAACAAAATTTCATAGACATAAGACATCATTTTGATGTTTGGCACACTAAGGATAGAAGCACACAACTTATAACTCATTCACAAAAATATTCTTTTATTTTTTTAAATTTTAAAGGGCAAATTATACCACTAGTTCCTGTGTTTTGATCCTTATATTATTTTAGTTCCTATAATTTCAATTGACCAAATTTTGGCCCGGGAATTTTTACTTTATTTCAAATTGGTCTAATTCATTCCAATTGTTAACATTTTTTTTTTTATGATAAATGCACACATAAGCGTCACGCTTCATGCATCATGTTTTTAGTTATAAAATTATAAACTTAATCAATTTAATGACTTAATCTCAACCAATTCAGTGATAATTTTTCATTAAAAATCCTAACAGTGTTATCAATTAGACTAAATTGACATGAAATTTAAAATTAAGTTTCTAAATTGAGTCAATTGAAATTGTAGGTACCAAAATACCACAACCAACAAAATATAAAAATTATTGGTGTAATTTGCCTTGTTTTAAAATTTCATAATTTTTTATGCATGTGTTGGTTTTTTTTATAAAATTAATAATTTTAGAATCTTTACATTAAGATCTATTAAATAAGATTCGTTTTAACAATGAAACTCTATTAAAAAAAAGAAAAAAGAGTAAAAATTTTAGGATTAGATTTCTCTTATATTCACATTTCAACATAAGAGAACTTAAGGGACCTATAAGGATCATCACGAGTCTCGTTTCGATAATCCGAACTGTTTATTTTTGTCGGGCCTCAATGTATATCATCCGTAAAAAATTTATGTCGATTCAATAATTATAACATTTTCATATTATCATGTTTCTCTCGAAAAAATGAATCGTATACATTTTCAAAAATGTATTTGTTGTCTATTTTTCATGGACAATTGTGATAAAATAAAAATATTATGATTATTGGATCAAATTAGTTTTTTTCATGGATAATATACATTGAGAACTCTACAAGTTAACTGTTCAGATCATTAAAATGAGACTCGTGATGGATTTCACGAACCTCTTAAGTTATCTCATGTTGAGATGTAAATATGAGAGAAATCAAATCAAATTTTTACTGTATGGTTTTAGTGTCAAAACACCATATTCACTATGACGGTTACTATCACTAGCAAAAATATAGGCAATGCTAGAGACCACTAAAAGTGGTGCTCTAAAACAACCACTAATGATGTGGCATCCATTTAAAAAAAAAAAAAAAAAAAAAAAAAAAACAAACAGATACAACAACATTGTGGCAGTGAGTGGGACCCACTGCCACATCATTAGTGGTGACACTAATTAGTGCTCCCACTCATTTTTCCAAAAATATTAAAGAATTTTTTTATTAAAAGTGTAAAATTGAATTGTATTAACAACGTAAAATTGTATTACGTTATAATATATATTTATATATAAAAGAACCACTTAATTGCTTGATATTCGTCTTTTTTTTTCTTTTTTCTTTTTTTTTTATTTTACTCTTTCATTTTGAATAATTTACTAACGGTGGCCTATATGTTGAGTGTAGATTTTTCATAATTACGCAAAAATTCTTGATCAATTATTATATTTGTTTAGGATGATCTAAATAAGTACACTTTTTAACTTTTTACGAAAAGATGTGCAGAAAAGTAAAGAGATGATGTGACTTAAAAAGATAAAAAGTGTACTTATATAGCACACCCCAAATCTTTTAGTAATTACAAATACACCCATAAGATTTGTTTAAAATATGAATCAATCCTATAATACTAGAAATTATAACTATCGTTTGTTACAAATTTTAATTTAACACAATACTTAAGGGGAAAAAATCATTCTCTTATGCAATAATAAATTATCAAAAT